>VWZI01005147.1:8627-20935 GCA_013396835.1 Psilopogon haemacephalus
TCAGCCATTCCCCACCCAGCCTGCAGTTGTGCTTGGGATTGCACCCACCCAGCTGCAGGACCTTACACTTGGCCTTGTTGAATGCCCTGAGGTTGGGCTGGGCACAGCTCTGCAGCCTGTGCAGCTCCCTCTGGATGGATCCTGCCCTCTAGCAAGTCTCCTGTGCCACACAGCTTGGTGCCAGCTGCACACTTGCTGAGGCTGCACTGATTCCTCTGCCTATGACAGTGACAAAGCTGTTCCACAGCACTGGTGCCAGCACTGACCCCTGAGGGAGCCACTTGGCACTGGTCTCCAGGTGGACATTGTGCCCTTGATCACTACTCTCTGCATGCAACCATCCAGCCTATTCCTTTCTTCCTAACATCCAGTCTGAATCTACTCATTTCTAGCTTTGGTCCATTCCCCTCAGTCCTATCACTACCTGACAGCCTAAAAAGTCCCTCCCCTGCTTTCTTGTAGATCGCTTTAAGAAGGTTTAGGTTCAAAGACATCCCAGCTACTGCATACCCTGAGAGAAAGTCTGAAAGAGCTGGGGCTGTTTAGTTTGAGGAAGAGGATGCTGAGGAGAGAACTCACTGCTGTCTACACCTACCTGAAGGGACATTGTGGGTTCTTAGAATCATAGAATCAGTCAGGGTTGGAAGGGCCCACAAGGATCATCAAGTTCCATCCCCCCTGCCATGGGTTCTTCTGGGTTCTCACAGGTAAATGGAGACAGAACAAGGGGGAATGGCCTCAAGCTGAGACTGGGGAGGTTTAGGGCTGGGTTTAAGAAAAGTTTTTCATGGAGAGAGTGTTCAGGCACTGGAACGAGCTGCCCAGGGAGGTGTTGAAGTCACCAAGCCTGGATGTGTTTATGGTGGTTTGGATATGGTGCTTGGGGCTATGGTTTAGGCTAAGCCTTGGAGAGCAGGGGTCTGGGTTGGACTTGGTGATCCTGAGGGGGCTTGGTCCAACCTGGATGTTTCTGTGATCCTGTGACAGGGAGCGGAGCCCTGGGGGTTCCCCATCCTGTGGCCACCTTGTTACCAAGCATGACCCAAAGCACCTCTCTTCCTTTTCCTCTCTGTGATTCAGAGGCCAGAGCTACTGCATTCCTGCAGCTCTTCAGCTCTTCCCACTGCTAATCATAGAATCATAGAATCATAGAATGGTTTAGGTTGGAAGAGACCTCAAAGATCATCCAGTTCCAACCCCCCTGTGCCATAGGCAGGGACACCTCCCACTAGATCAGGTCACTCAAGAACTCATCCAGCCTGGCCTTGAACACCTCCAGGGAGGAAGCAGCCACGACCTCCCTGGGCAACCTCTTGCAGTGTCTCACCACCCTCACTGTAAAGAATTTCTTCCAAACATCCCGTTCAAATCTCCCCTCTGCCAATTTGAACCCATTCCCCCTCGTCTTGCCATTACAAGACCTTGTCAATAGTCCCTCCCCAGCCTTCCTGTAGCCCCCTTCAGATACTGGAAGGTTGCTATAAGGTCTCCTTGAAGCCTTCTCTTCTCCAGGCTGCAGAGCCCCAACTCTCTCAGCCTGTCCTCATAGCAGAGCTGCTCCAACCCTCTCAGCATCTTCGTGGCCCTCCTCTGGACTCTCTCCAACAGTTCCATGTCCTTCCTGTGTTGGGGGCTCCAGAACTGCACACAGTACTGCAGGTGCTAAGGGACACTGTAAACTGCAAACCCAACTGGGCAAGTGGGAAGGAGCATCAGCTCCAGTGCATTAAACTGATGAGAGGCCAGGGCTTCAGGAAGCCCAGCTCAAGATGAATGATGATGCTGCAAGGATTGGCCGTGCCAGGTTCCCTTCTTCTTCCCAGTAACACCAAAAAAAGCGAGCGGCGCTGGGCGGCATTCCGGAGTGGGAAGCAGCACAAACCATGGCAAAAACACTCCCACCCAGCTCCCCACGCAAGCATGTCCCTGCATATGCATGCACACAGAGCTCCAGAACAGGCTGGGAGGGGGAGAGGAGGCAGTTTGTGTTCTCCTCAGGCTGTGCTGACAAACTTGAAGCGCCAGCAAGGGAAGCAGAAGGCTCTCAGGTGACCTTACTGTCACCTTTCAGGGTCTGAAGAATACTCATGGCTCTTCCTCTGAGCTTGCAGCATCTGAAGGGGGCTACAAGAAAGCTGGGGAGGGACTTTTTAGGGTGTCAGGTAGTGAATAGAAGGGGATGAGGGGCAATGGGGGGAAGTTCAGGCATAGGAAATTCCATGGAAACATGCGGAGGACTTTTAGAATGGAATGGAATAGAACAGAGTGGAATGGGATGGAATGATGGAATGGAATGGGATGGAATGATGGAATGGAATGGGATGGAATGGAATGGAATTGATGGAACTGAAAAGAATAAAACTGAATGGAATGGAATAGAATGGAATGGGATGGGATGGGATGGGATGGAATTGATGGAACTGAAAAGAATAAAACTGAATGGAATGGAATGGAATGGGATGGGATTGAATGGGATGGGATGGAATGGGATGGGATGGAATGGGATGGAATGGGATGGGATGGGATGGAATGGGATGGGATGGGATGGAACTGAAAAGAATAAAACTGAATGGAATGGAATGGAATGGGATGGGATGGAATGGGATGGAATGGAATGGAATGGAATGGAATGGAATGGGATGGGATGGAATGGGATGGAATGGGATGGAATGGAATGGAATGGAATGGAATGGAATGGAATGGAATGGAATGGACTGAAAAGAATAAAACTGAATGGAATGGAACAGAATAGAACTGAAAAGAATAAAACTGAATGGAATGGAACTGAAAAGAATAAAACTGAATGGAATGGATTGGAATAGAACTGAAAATAATAAAACTGGATGTAATGGAATGGAATAGAATAGAACTGAAAAGAATAAAACTGGATGGGATGGGATGGGATGGAATAGAACTGAGAAGAATGAAACTGAATGGAATGGAACAGAATAGAACCGAAAAGAATAAAACTGAATGGAATGGAATAGAACTGAAAATAATAAAACGGAATGGAATGGAATGGAATAGAATAGAACTGAAAATAATGAAACTCAATGGAATGGAATAGAATAGAACTGAAAAGAATAAAACTGAATGGAACAGAATTCAATAGAATAGAATTGAATAGTGTGTTAGTTTAGAATAGAATAGAATCAATAGTGTGTTAGTTTAAGCCAGTCTCCCTGAGCTCAGAAGTTAGAATAGAATAGAATAGAGTTGCATAAAGTTGAACTGAATTGAATAGAATTGAAGTGTTTTAGTTTAAGCCAGTCCCCCGAGCTCAAAATCTAGAATAGAATAGAACAGAATAGAATTCAATAGAATACAATTGGATAGAATAGTGTATTATTTTAAGCCAGACCCCCTGAGCTCAAAAGCTAGAATAGAATAGAACAGAATAGAATGGAATAGAATGGAATTGATTAGTGTATTAGTTTAAGCCAAGTCCCCCTGAGCTAAAAAGTTAGAATAGAATAGAATAGAATAGAATAGAATAGAATAGAATAGAATAGAATAGAATAGAATAGAACTGAATAGAATAGTGTATTAGTTTAAGCTAGTGGCCCTGAGCTCAAAAGCTAGAATGGAATGGAATGGAATGGAATGGAATAGACTAGACTAGACTAGACTAGACTAGACTAGACTAGACTAGAATAGAATAGAATAGAATGGTTTAGGTTGGAAGAGACCTCAAAGATCATCCAGTTCCAAACTCCTGCTATATGCAGGGACACCTCCCACTAGAACAGGTCACTCAAGACCTCATCCAGCCTGGCCCTGAACACCTCCAAGGAGGCAGCAGCCACAACCTCCCTGGGCAACCTGTGCCAGTGTCTCACCACCCTCACTGTGAAGAACTTCCTCCTGACATGCACTTTCAGTCTCCCCTCTGCCAGTTTGAACCCATTCCCCCTCGTCCTGTCATTACAAGACCTTGTTAATAGTCCCCCTCCAGCCCTTCTCTAGGCTCCTTTCAAATACTGGAAGGCTACTCTAAGGTCTCCTGGAAGCCTTCTCTTCTCCAGGCTGAAAAGCTACAACTCTCTCAGCCTGTCCTCACAGCAGAGCTGCTGCAGCTGTCTCAGCATTTTCGTGGCTCTCCTCTGGACTCTCTCCAGCAGTTCCATGTCCTTCTTGTGCTGGGGGCTCCAGAACTGCAGACAGTGCTGCAGGTGGGGTGTGAGGAGAGCAGAGCCAAGGGGCAGAATCCCCTCCCTTGCCCTGCTGCCCACAGCTGCTCCTGCTGCAGCCCAGCACACAGTTGCTGTCTGGGCTGCATGATTATTCTGCCAACCATTACGAAGGGCACCACATTTTATGTTCCAGCATAAACATGCTGGGACACGCTGGGACAGTGGGAGCTGAAGTTGAAACTACATTAAGGCACAAATTTACCCAAAGCTTTCAATCATTGGTGTGTTTGCAGGTAGACCTCCCCAGCAGTCTCAAAGGTCCTGATCTTAACAAAAACCAAAAAATAATCAAAAAATAAAGCCCTGAAGGTACCATTCAGACATCTCTGCAAGTCAGTATTGTGTGAGCTGTCCCTGAACCACCTTTACCAGCTGCTCATCAACTTCCAGAGCTGCTTGGAAAACAGAGCCAAGCAGGCATCCTTCTGAGACCAGTCAGGTTTATTACATCTGTGTTTCCTATCTACCCACCAGAGGTCACTTAGTTTCAGCAAACAGAACTTGCCAACACAGCTTGCCCTTGGCTCACTCCAGCTTTCAAAATAAGCACTCAAACACTGCACAGGGACTGAAAACAACTGTCCCCAGCAGATAAAAAAAAGAGGGAAAGGCAAACTGCTTATCGAAGGTATTCATCTGTGCTTTCTCTTTCTATCCATAGATATTAGCTCTGACTCATGTTGTGAGCCAAACAGAAGTGGAAGGCCAAGTGGAAGGAAGCACACCTGGGTGGGTGCAATCCCAAGCACAACTGCAGGCTGGGTGGAGAATGGCTGAGAGCAGCCCTGAGGAACAGGACCTGGGGGTCTGGGCTGATGCAAAGCTGAAGATGAGGCTGCAGTGTGAGTGCAGCCCAGACAGCAACTGTGTGCTGGGCTGCAGCAAGAGCAGCTGTGGGCAGCAGGGCAAGGGAGGGGATTGTGCCCCTTGGCTCTGCTCTCCTCACACCCCACCTGCAGCATTGTCTGCAGCTCTGCAGCCCCCAGCACAAGGACATGGAAGTGCTGGAGCCAATCCAGAGGAGGGCCAAGAAGATGCTGAGACAGCTGCAGCAGCTCTGCTGTGAGGACAGGCTGAGAGAGTTGGGGATCTGCAGCCTGGAGAAGAGAAGGCTTCCAGGAGACCTTAGAGTAACCTTCCAGTATCTGAAGGGGGCTACAGGAGGGCTGGGGAGGGACTATAGAAAAGGTCTGGTAATAACAGGATGAGGAGGAATGGGTTTAAACTGGCAGAGGGGAGATTGAAACTGGATGTTAGGAGGAAGCTGTTTGCAGTGAGGGTGGTGAGACACTGGCACAGGTTACCAAGGGAGGTTGTGGCTGCTCTGTCCCTGGAGGGGTTCAAGGCCAGGTTGGATGAGGCCTTGAGCGACCTGTTCTAGTGGGAGGTGTCCCTGCCTGTGGCACAGGGGGGTTGGAACTGGATGACCTTTTAGGTCTCTCCCAATGTAAACTATTCTATGATGCTCCCTCTCTGGAGGTGCTCAAGGCCAGGTTGGGTGAGGCCTTGAGTGACCTGTTCTAGTGGGAGGTGTCCCTGCCTATGGCACAGGGGGGTTGGAACTGGATGAGCTTTGAGGTCCCTTCCAACCTAAACCATTCTATGATTCTATGAAATATCAATAACACCAGATATGGATGGAGAACAACAATTCACCTACACAGGACATCACAAATGTTAGACCACAGCTCTTAACCTAATTCTTTTTAAGGGTTTCTGCTGAAAGTAGATGTCAGGAAGAAGTCCTTTATAGTGAGGGTGATGAGAGGCTGGCACAGGTTGCCCAGGGAGGTGGTGGAAGCCCCATCCCTCCCCATCCCTCCTCATGCCCTGCAACAGCCAATTCTAGCTCATGTTTGATATGCCACTACTACTTAGGACATCTTGAGAGTTAGGAAAAGTTTAAACTTAACAGCTAAGCAGAAATGCTTCAATGCTGACATGATTTCAAGGTTCAGGGAATCAAGTTTGCCACCCCCCACGTTTGGAACTGAGTGGGGACAGCACAGCACAAATCAGTGAGGATGTGGAGCGTGAGGCAGCTGGCCCAAGGGACTCGAGTGACAGAAAACACTTTGTGTGTGCCTTTAGCCTACCCCAACAGGTGGCCTTGCCTCCCCCCTCCTGCCCTGGCCTAGAAAGATGTGCACTCTGAACAGCCTTCCCTCGACAGTGATGAATGGCTCCATTCATTGCTTCCCAGCCTTCGGGAGGCAGAGCACACTGAGAACTCTGAGTGCCCCCAGGCAGCCACACGGAGCTGCTACAGGCACCGCAGCTGCCTCTGCAGAGACAGACAGACAGGACATGCACTGCATCACAGAATGTCAGGGCTGGAAGGGACCTGGAAACCTCATCCTGTCCAAACCCCCTGCCACAGCAGCATCACCTACAGCAGATCGCACAGGGACATACAGAAACATAGAATCAGTCAGGGTTGGAAAGGACCACAAGAATCAGCCAGTTCCAACCCCCCTGCCACAGCAGCATCACCTACAGCAGATCACACAGGGACCTATAGAATCATAGAATCAGTCAAGGTTGGAAGGGACCACAAGGATCATCTAGTTCCAACCCCCCTGCATGCCCAGGGACACCCTACCCTAGATCAGGCTGCCCACAGCCTCTGCCAGCCTGGCCAAAAACACCTCCAGGGATCTGGCCCCAAACACCTCCCTACAGGGGCAACCCATTCCAGCCTCTCACCACTCTCATGCTCAACAACTTCCTCCTCACATCCAGGNCCAGCACTGGATGCACTACTCCAGGTGGGCTCTCAGCAGAGCACAGCAGAGGGGCACAATCACCTCCCTGGCCCTGCTGCCCACACTGCTCCTGCTGCAGCCCAGCCTCTGCTTGCCTTTCTGCCCTGCAAGTGCACACTGCTGCCTCATCTTCAGCTTCTCCTCCACCAGCACTCCCAAGTCCCTCTCCTCAGGGCTGCTCTCCAGCCAGCCACTGGCCAGCCTGGAGTTGTGCTTGGCATTGCCCCTACATATCCAGTCAGCTCTTGAGTATCTCCAGAGAAGGAGACTCCACAACCCCCTTGGGCAGCCTGTTCCAGGCTTCTGTCACCCTCACAGGGAAATAAACTTCCTCCTCGCATTTCCATGGAACTTCCTCTGCCTCAACTCCACCCAGTGTCCATTGTCCTGCCATTGGGCATCACCCAGCAGAGCCTGGCTTCAGCACCTTGCCACTCACCCTGCACATCTTTAGAACCATTCATGAGGTCCCCCCTCAGGCTCCTCCTCTCCCAGCAGCACAGCCCCAGCTCCCTCAGGCTCTCCTCCTAAGGAAGATCTTCCATTCCCTTCAGCATCTTTGTGGCTCTGCACTGGACTCTCTCAAACAGTTCTATGTCCTTCTTGAACTGTGGGGGCCAGAACTAGACACAATATTCCAGATGCAGCCTCAGCAGGGCAGAGCAGAGGGGCAGGAGAACCTCTCTCCACCTATTAAGCACAGCCCTTCTAATGCACCCCAGAATGGCATTGCCCTTCCTGGCCTCCAGAGCACACTGCTGGCTCATGGTCAACTTCCCATCCGCTAGGACCTCCAGGTCCTTTTCCCTCTTTGCTGCCTTCCAACAGGTCAGTCCCTAACCCCTTCTATGATTCTACAACTATGATCTATGATTCTATAATTGTATGAATCTATGATTCTATGAATCTATTATCTATGATTCTATAATCTATGATTCAATGATTCTATAATTCTATGATTCTATAATTCTATGAGTCTATGAATCTGCGATCTATGATTCTATAATTGTATGAATCTATGATTCTCTGACTCCATAATTGTATGATTCTATGCTTCTATAATTCATGATCTATGAATCTGATTCTATAATTCTATGATTCTGTGAATCTGTAATTCAATGATTCTATGAATCTATAATTATATAATTCTATGATTCTATGATTTTATAATTCTTATTGTATGATTCTAAGATCCTATGATTGTATGATTCTAAGATCTGTGATTCTATAATTGTATGATTCTATAATTCCATGATTCTAAGATTGTATGAATCTATGATCTATGATTCTACAATTGTATGAATCTACGATTTTATAATGCAATGATTCTATGATCTATGAATCTGACTCTATGAATCTATAATTCTATGAGTGTATGATTCTATGATTGTATGATTATATGATCCTGATTCTATAATTCTAAGATTCTATGATTGTATGATTTGATGATTCTATGAGTCTATAATTCTAACATTCTATGGTTGTATGATTCTATGATCTATGATTCTATGATTGTAGGATTCTATAATCTATGATTCTATGAATCTACAATTCTATAATTCTATGAATCTATGATTTTAGATTCTATGAATCTATGATTCTACAATTCTAAGATTCTATGAATCTATGATTCTAAGATTCTATGAATCTATAATTCTACAATTCTAAGATTCTATGAATCTATGATTCTAAGATTCTATGAATCTATAATTCTACAATTCTAAGATTCTATGAATCTATNTTCTATGATTCTATAAGTCTATAAATCTATGATTTTATCATTCTATGATTCTGTTAGTCTATTACTCTGATTCTATGAATCTACAATTCTATGATTCTACACTAATACCCATACTGATACCACGACCTCTGCTGCAAACTCACACGAGCTGCTAAGTACAAACTCTTGGGGAACCTACCCACTGAGCTCAGCTACATTCAGGCTGGCAAAGCCCCCAGAAGTTCTGTTAGTTGGCAGGGGTTTGAGGGGAACCTACCCACTGAGCTCAGCTACATTGAGGCTGGCAAAGCCCCCAGGCCACTCTCCCAGGTGGTGCCCCCAGGAGTCCTGTTAGTTGGCAGGAGTTTGAGTGGAACCTACCCACTGAGCTCAGCTACATTGAGGCTGGCAAAGCCCCCAGGCCACTCTCCCAGGTGGTGCCCCCAGTAGCTGTGTTAGTTGGCAGGGGTTTGAGGGGAACCTACCCACTGAGCTCAGCTACATTCAGGCTGGCAAAGACCCCAGGCCACTCTCCCAGGTGGTGCCCCCAGGAGTCCTGTTAGTTGGCAGGGGTTTGAGGGGAACCTACCCACTGAGCTCAGCTACATTCAGGCTGGCAAAGCCCCCAGGCCACTCTCCCAGGTGGTGCCCCCAGGAGTCCTGTTAGTTGGCAGGAGTTTGAGTGGAACCTACCCACTGAGCTCAGCTACATTGAGGCTGGCAAAGCCTCCAGACCACTCTCCCAGGCGATGCCCCCAGTAGTTGTGTTAGTTTGCAGGGGTTTGAGTGGAACCTACCCACTGAGCTCAGCTACATTCAGGCTGGCAAAGCCCCCAGGCCACTCTCCCAGGCAGTGCCCCCAGGAGCTGTGTTAGTTGGCAGGGCTTTGAGGGAGCGTTTGTCTGGCGTTACCTTGGTAACTGCTACCTTGGCTCCCCTGTTGATGAGCTGCACCACATTCTCCACTTGGCCTTTGTAGGCTGCTACCAGCAGGCGTTCTGACAGCACAGCGACCACATCCTGCTGGCTCATGAATTAGGGCAGGAAGGTTTTGGGGGTTTCAAGGTGGGTTCAAGCGCGGCAGGCGGGCGGCAGGCGAGGAAGGACCCCAGCTCCTCCCGACGGCGACGTCCTGGCTATGCCATCCTCTGCACCTGTGGAGCACAAAACAAAGGCTGCTCTCAGCAAGGCTGCAGAGACAGGGGCACTCTGTGCTGCTTCAGAATCATAGAATGGTTTAGGTTGGAAGAGACCGCCAAGATCATCCAGTCAAGCCTAGCACCCAGCCCTAGCCAATGGCACTCAGTGCCCATCCAGGCTTTGCTTCAACACCTCCAGGGATGGGGACTCCACCACCTCTCTGGGCAGCCCATTCCAATGCCAATCACTCTCTCTGCCAACAACTTCCTCCTCACATCCAGCCTATACCTCGCCTGGCACAACTTGAGACTCTGTCCCCTCCTTCTGTTGCTGGTTGCCTGGAAGAGACCAACTCTGCCTGGTTACAACCTCCTTTCAGGTAGTTGTAGACAGCAATGAGGTCTGCCCTGAGCCTCCTCCTCTCCAGGCTGCACACCCACAGCTCCCTCAGCCTCTCCTCACAGGGCTGTGCTCCAGACCCCTCACCAGCTTTGTCACCCTTAGAATCAAAGAATGGTTCAGGGTGGAAGGGACCTCAAAGCTCAGCCAGTTCCAACCCCCCTGTGCCATAGGCAAGGACACCTCCCACTAGTTCACATCACTCAAGACCTCATCCAGCCTGGCCTTGGACACCTCCAGGGAGGGAGCAGCCACAACTGCCTTGGGCAACCTGTGCCAGTGTCTTGCCACCCTCACTGTGAAGAACTTCCTCCTAACATCCACTTTCAATCTCCCCTCTGCCACTTCAAACCCATTCCTCCTCATCCTGATATTACAAGACCTTGTGAATAGTCCCTCCCCAGCCCTCCTATAGGCCCCGTTCAGATATTAGAAGGCTACTCTAAGGTCTCCTGGAAGCCTTCTCTTCTCCAGGCTGAAAAGCTACAACTCTCTCAGCCTGTCCTCACAGCAGAGCTGCTGCAGCCCTCTGATCATCCTCGTGGCCCTCCTCTGGACTCTCTCCAGCAGTTCCATGTCCTTCTGTCCACATGTCCATGTGCAGCTGATAGTGCAGCACCCCTCCCCCATCATAATCCCACCAGGCCAAGCATCCACACTCTGGCTAACAGCTTCAGCAGGGAGATTTAATTTCCCTCCTCATTCCAGGAGGACACTCCCAGCAGCCAGGAGAAAACGCTTGGGTTGTTTTGGCACATGAAACTCTCTCTTTTCTAAATCCCAGGGGCAAGACTATTCCATGAATATCAGCCCAGTGTTACAAGATTGCATCCCCTAGCAGACCTCCACAAGGAAAAGATGCTGCAGCCTGGTAGAATCAAATGGTTAATAAGAGCATTCTGATCCTCTGCATCACCCAAAGGGATACCCAAAGTCCCTGGATCTTGGATTTTGGATGTTTTGAGGTTTTTTTTTTCACCCATCTATATTGAAGCCACCTTGGTTAATCTTTGCAGTAGCAAAGATGACAGCAGCAGAATTTAATTTGCCCTCCCATGGTCATTTGGAGTAAGGCAGCTTAAAACACTTTATGGGCATAATCATTCTCCTAACAGCCTCTGAGGTGAAATAATCCACTCAGGAATACTACATTCATGAAAGCACAGGAAAGCTTCTGGTTTCTCCAAGGCTATTCATAGAATCAGAGAGTGATGATGTCAAAACCAAGAAGTATCTCCAGGACTCTCTGATTTCTAAGGACAAGGTCATCCTGTTTCCAGGTGAAAGATTCCAGATGAGGTTTCCTCACCTTCCTCTTGCTTTCCAAATGCAAATGTGCACGAAGCAACATGGAGATAGCTGCACATGGGTTGAGAGGAACAAAGGGAGAGACCTTCTGGGATTCAAAGGCAGCACAAGGGACAACACAGAATGATAGAATCAGTCAGGGTTGGAAGGGACCACAGGGATCAGCCAGTCCCAACCTCTCTGCCCATGCACCAGTGGGCCACCTGTGCTACTGCTCAGCAACTGCCCCTTCTTGTTTGAAGGCTACCTGTGCCCCACCAGCACAGCAGGGCTGCTGTCCTGACTCAACAATGCACCAGTGGGATGCCTGTGCTACTGCTCATAGAATCAGTCAGGGTTGGAAGGGACCACAAGGATCAGCCAGTTCCAACCCCCCTGCCATGCCCAGGGACACCCTACCCTAGAGCAGGCTGCCCACAGCCTCTGCCAGCCTGGCCAAAAACACCTCCAGGGATCTGGCCCCAAACACCTCCCTGCAGGGGCAACCCATTCCAGCCTCTCACCACTCTCATGCTCAACAACTTCCTCCTCACATCCAGGCTGAATCTCCCCACCTTCAGCTTTGCTCCATTCCCCCTAGTCCTGGCACCACCTGAGAGCCTCAAAAGTCCCTCCCCAGCTTTCTTGCAGGCCCCCTTCAGATCCTGGAAGGTCACCTGGGAGCCTCCTCTTCTCCAGCCTGCACAGCTCCAGCTCAGGCTGTGCTCACAGCAGAGGTGCTGCAGCCCTCTCAGCATACTCAGGGCCCTTCTCTGCACACCTCCAGCATCTCCACATCCCTCT
>VWZI01005148.1:0-20933 GCA_013396835.1 Psilopogon haemacephalus
CTCAAAAGGTACAATACCAATTTCCTAATAGTAGTTTAACCAGTAGAAGAACATTTGTTATTTCAAAGAATGTTTGATTTTCCTGACAGTCTTGCCTTTACCCTTGAAAATAAAATCCCTGTTCAGTCTGAAGGAATAACATAATTTCCTTCTTCGCAAATCCAATTACTAATACAGAGAATACTCTATAATCTGGAGTATGATTTCTCAGTATGACAAAGGTTCATTATGGGAAAAAATACAATTAATTCATTAGAAAAAAAAATTAAGTAGATCTTGACACTATCCTTCAAAGACTTATAGACAGGTATTAAATGGTACTATGAAACAGACCACTACTTATATTCCAAGGGGGTAGCACACTGAGTGTTTGACATCCATTACCATTTAACTGGTCATAGAATCAGAAAACCATAAAACTGTTTCAGTCTGAAAAGACTTTTAATATTATTGAGTCCAACTATTATCTAATCCGTCTACCAAGTCTGGTGCTAAGTAGTGTTCAATTAAAGATACATTTTAAGACATATTCAGTGTTTCACAACGTTCTATTTTGGAAATTTAAAAAATCACTAAATAGTAGTACCTGATTTTCTGACTGAAACTGTCCATTACTGAAAAAGTGAATTTATCATAGATTTAGGTGTGAGATCCCAAATTCAGAGGAAATCCTTCTTCATGACTGCTTTCTTTTTTTCCCCTCTACTAGCAAGAGCCAGTGTAGAAAGAAAAAAAAATAGGATCTTTTCAAAATAATTATGAGCCTGAGTGTTTCAAGAAAATTTTGTGTTATATTTCTCTAATTTGAATGACTGAGTAAAAAGACATATCCAACTTGTGATACTGTTTTCCAAATGTACTTCTACATTGATTAAAACTACAAAAAATAATATAAATATGTAAATGCATATGGAATCAGTAAATCATAACACCTTTGCATGTGTGATTTTTTTTCACCAAAAAATAATCTAATGAGTCCTTAAAGCATTGAACAAGGTATGCATATAAATAACTCTAAGTAATTATAAAAGCAAGCATGTAAATGTGTACAGCATATTCAGCTTTTCCTACGTAAGCATTTGTGATCCATCATACTAGTAGTTTACCAGTACTAGTTCACCAGTAGATTTATGAATTATGCCTTTCAATCTATAGTATTCAAATTAAGCATACCCACACATTGAAATGACATAATTTGATACCACTCAATACATATTTTCAGTACCTGTGTCTTAGAAATATAACCACTGAGACATTATAAAAAGATATTGTAAACATCAAAATGAAAACTATTACCTTTAGTACCTACAGCACCCAGACACACTTTACTAGAGGTAAGAGTTACACAAAAGAATTCTCAGAATTTCTCAATCTGTCCTTACCTAGTCACTGCAGTGACAGAAGATGGAAAACAATCTTCTTAAGGGAACCTGGGACCCCTCAAACTACCAGAGAAGTTCACCACAAGTATAAGCCCATACCTTACTCACTGTTTAAAATTTGGGAAAACATGACGGATACCAACCACTTGTGAACTACAGAAAGCTAGCAAATAGATGCAGACAATTTGCAAAGAGCTCAAAATCAGCAACATTTCATTGGAGACAGCAATGTGTGTATTGGAATTTACACATCAATCATCCTTTTCCTCAGTCACTGTCTCTTAAATTATTTTTCTTGTCCAAGGCGAATGATTCAAGACATAGTAAGCACACATATGTAGCATAGGAATGATAATTATAATCACAGCTCACCAAAGTCAGAACAAGTATACAGCTGAGTACAGATGAGTGGCTTTGAGTCCTCAGGGTTGAAAGATTAAAAAAAGGATATGTTACAGCCTAGATCACAGGTGAAGAGTAGTATTTTAAGAGGGCCTAAAGGATAGCTAGGGGTGAACAACTTACGAGGATATAACAGGACAGGACAAAGAAGCTAGAAGAAGTTAGATTTAGATTAAACATTTGGGGAAAAAAAATCATTGCCATATGATTTGTGAGGCACTGGAACAAGTTGCCTAGAGAAGCTGTGGAAGCTGCAATCCTGGAAACGTTCAAAGCCAGGCTGGATAGAGTTTTGAGCAACTTGATCCGGTAGGATGTGTCTCTGCTTTTGGTAGGGAAGTTGAAATTACATGATCTTTAAGGTCCCTTACAACTCAAACCATTCCATCATTCTACCACAAAAACGGATCTTCTGTAAGATTTCCTAATACATGTTAAAGGTGTCTTCAAGGCAGTGCTATAGTTACCTTCAGGCTGTCACCTCTGTCTAGGACATCTGTGAATTTTACACTTATTTATTGTTATATGAGCTGTAAGTTTTCACCCAGATGAAAAACACAAAAATGCATTGATAGTCTCTTAAAGTAGGTATCAAATACATATGAAGGTTTGGTAGCTAATTCATCTACCACTGAATTCCTTCTGTATTTTACTAAATTACTTCCTTTTTGAATGGCATGACATGGGCAAAACCCTGCCATAGACATCTTCTTGTGCCAAGTTCATCATTGTCATCCAGATCTTTCAAAAGTACTTTAGGAAATGAGACCATGGATCTGTTTCTTCTGATTTACAGAGTAAATAAAAACCCCAGGGAAAAAACAAATCAGTAATGCACATTTACATGTAAAAGAAAAATTACTAAAACCATGGGTTAGCGTTTACAAATAAGTTTTTAGATGATTCCTCCTTTCCTCAGAGGTTAATTCTCATTCTTAATCACTGAAGGATATGTCTATTCTGGGAAAAAAATCACAGTCTGAAATACACTTTGCTTGAGGACAGCTATGTACTCACTGCAGGGTACAGCTGAGCTCCTGACTATACTGGCATGGTGAAACTGAAAAACACCCCTATGAATTCCACAATCTAAGCTAAGCATTATTACAACTAAACTTGTCAACTGGAGGACAGAGGTACTCACCAACCCCCAGTGTGCTTTACTACCATCAGAAACTCCTGAAAGCTTTAAGTTTGAAGAGCATTTCATCTTTGAAAATTGAAATAAAACATCTTGAGGTTGTTTGTTTAAATGTTACCATTGTCTCAAGAAAACCCAGAGCAGCAGTGTTTAACTGCAGGCATATAAATTTCCCTAACCACAGGAAACAGCTAACATTCCAAATGTATTTTTTCCCCTCATATTTATTTTTCATTAATTGGTACAAATGAGTAATTCTTGTTTGTCACATAGCTCTGTATCTCAGTCCTCAAAACAAGGCAAAACGAAAAGATTAGTACATAGAAGGGAAACAAAGAGACCAGTTATATTCAAACTATTCAGTATATCACTTGAATGAATGTTCACTCATTACTTCTAAAGCTCTTATTCAGTATTTATTTAGGCAAAGCTCCCATTGACTTCCCTAGAAACTTTAGTTCAATAATGACATTAATAAGGACAGTGTTATTTTTCATTGATTTGGAAAAACAAAACAAACAAAACCAAACCATAGTTACTAAACATTGGTTTTTTTTCCTTTAAAAAAAAAAAAAAAAAAAAAAAAAAGAGAGAGAAATTTGTGATTACAAAACTGTTGCAAACTAGACTGGTGCCTCTTGTCATGGAGAGGGAAAGTAAGTCAGACAGAGGGCCACAGTTTGCCGGCTCAGAGCATAGAAGAGATTCCTATAGCAGTCTGTATGCATTATTAGATTCTCAATACTAGAAGGCTTTAAAATAACCATAAAGGTACTAAGATAATTTCATCCTGTATATTACACTTTTATGAAAAGAAATTCTGTAGTATTTTGCTGATTTTGTTCATAATTTTGTTCGTTCTCTTTGTCATTTTGGCCTTTGGAAGAAAAGAAGCATAAAATAAAAAGGGTATGTTTTGACAAGATTAGGGTTAAAATTGAGCTTTAATCATGATTTTTCAAAGTGGTGTAAATATCAGACTTTTAGGTGGGTAAAATGGGTAATTCCAGCTTATTTAAGTTAATGAGATTTTCACTTTACGAGAACACTGCATATGGTTGGATTTTATGGTACCTTTCAACCATTCAGAAATGAAATGCACTCTCGCTTGTAGGACATTTCCAGATTCTCACTTATTCCCAACATTTTATATAGCACTATCATTAGCACTAGCCTTCACACTGAGACTATTGAGGAGAACCCACTTACCAAACACAAAGAAGGAAGTCTCAGGGAGTTTCAACACCAAAGGTGAATGCATAGGTATAGTCAGTGATTCCTTTACAAAGCAGTCAGTATGGCTTGCTATATTTCTTTCTAACATTCATTTAGAGCAGGCCATCTTGGTGGAATCGGCACCCACCTCATGTAAGTTTTGATTTTTACACAGCTTACAGCTGACATAATCATCTAGACTCAGAGTGATAATTAGTAATGAGACAAATGATACTTCTACACTGCAAATCACCTTATACTTTGCCTGCAATTTTTTTCCTTCATTCTGCATGATTTCTTCCTATATGAAGATTTTTATTTCTTTTACATCACTGAAAAGGAACTTAGTTACCTCGGAGGCAAACATAAAAGCTTCAGATTTGTACTTTTAGACAGATAAATCTCGATTTTCCTTTCTTAGCAGAAGCTATGGAAGTTCATCTTCATCATATAAGGCATATTTGCTAATAAATGAAGCAATAAAAATTCAGGAAAATCCCTCTTCTACATCTTCTATATAGTTATTTCCAATTTGAAATTACTTGCAGTTTCAAATTAGTACTTTCTAATTAATACTGCATAGAAGTAAACATCCTATGACCTCTACCAAAGTTCATATTCCCAGGGAAAAAAGCAACTTTCCCCTCTCTTGAAAACTCTCAGATAATTATGGAATATTTGTTTCCCATATCCATTCTAATGAAACTGAAGATAGACACAGCACAGTGCTCCAGATGAAATAATCAAGTGACACAGGCTCCCCATGTGCAACTCACCTATCTACAGCATCACTTCATGCATGTTATCCTCTGAAGGTCTTACTCCATCTGCCTTGTTCAAAATCTCTGCTCCAGACCTCAAAAAATAATTTACTCTGTTCACTCTCCTAGTGAAGTTGTTAGTTTATAACATGTTTTATAACATGTTTAACTATATACTCGAGGAGACTTTATTTCTTTTGCTGTTCAGAATTTTCAGTGACTCTGAAAATCAGATGCAGTCAGATGCAGCTATGTATTATTGATGGCAAATGTAAAGCATAATCAAGAAAATTCTTTATAAAATACTTCTAGGAACAATTTAGTTTTTGAGAAAAACTATGTATTTAGCTTTAAAACTAGACAAATGCCTAGAAAAGTAAGATCTTCAGCTATGAGCTGAATAAAGAACTATATTATGTAATAGAATACAGTAAAATATTCCAACGTACTGTTTCTAATCTATTTCTCCCTCAAGAACACACATTTAAATATATTATTTGCTAAAAATATTATTACAGAAACAAACATGAACTCAAACAAGCAAGGAACAGGAAATAGCTTATTCTTTTACACAACAAAATAATGAGATACATTTAATAAAAAAATTAATTAGACCCACTACACAGATGGATAGGTTTCCTAACCAGATTTTTCCTCTGTCCTGAGAGACTTAAAACCCTAGAGGTAGTTTCTTTCACTACTCTATTAAGTAAGTATGGTATTTAAATAGTAATTCTGTAGTTACTAATTTTAATCTACTTAAAATGTCAGAAGCTTCCAGGATTTCAATCATTTTTCAAATTATTGCACTGAAAACACACATTAAGTAGAACATACACTATCATTTTTACCTCCCAGTCCACACTACCACACTGTATTTTGCTTGCTGAAAACTAGCACAGCAATGTCTAATAAACACTGAAAACTGCATTGTGAAAGCAAAATAATGGGACACTAACCTTTCTCTGCATCTTACAGATTTAATTCACAGTTGCTCTTAGGGGTTTCAGCAGATGGAAGGAGTTCTTTATAGCATTCTTTTGACAAACAGTAGTCTGTTGTGCTATATTTGCACATATATGGAAGACACACAGAATATGTACGTAAGCATGATTTAAATACGTAAGAGCAAAACACTACAGAGTTAAAATATCAGTTCATTGCAATTGGTCAAACACTAGTGTTAGAGCTGCATCATTTTTTACAAACAAGTAAAGCAAATCTATATTTGTCATGACAACATACCATATCTTCTATATATTTCATCTTATTTTCAAGTTTTGAGAAACCGCATTTGTTGTAATGTCATTTATGTAATATATGCTAGTATACCAAGATATATGTATCTCTTATTTCTAATCTAGAAGCCATGCACAGGCTCTGGATGCTGAAGTCACAAGCTGTAAAGTATAAAAGATATTTAATATTCAAGGACTACCAGATTAGACTAGCAACACTTTTAACCTTATTCTTATTCAAGAATGAAAAAAAACAAGCAATTATACAGAAACTTGTAAAATCAATGCAGTCACTATTGGTTTAGTCTACCTTTCCCTTTCACAAAACAACTGAATACTGAGACGTATGAGCAAATTTTCACTTCAAAAACATCTAAATAAAGTTAACATGTTCTTCTGGAGTCACCAAGAGACATGACTAATTTTAGTATTTGGTATTTCTTTCTCTTGCCTGCTGTGTTTTCAGAAGGTAAACACTTTGAATTCATGATGTATCTCACTGCCCCGACCCACCTCTTATTATCACTTTGTAGTTGAGAGCACCTAACATGAATATATAAAAGCACAGAGAAGTAGTTCTAACTTCCCCATAAACAGAGGCTCTAATCCTGTGCAAAACTCTACACCAAACTGTCAAAACTGCAGTAAAAATAAATCAGAGAGTCATTTTAGGGGAAAAGAAAATAAAAATTAGACAGATGTAATGCTTCTTGAGTGATCAAGTGTTCTTCCACTGGCAGGAGATGTGAGAAGGAATGAGGGAGAGATCTAATCTATTTTTTTCCATCTAAACTTGTAAGGGGCTATGAAATTGTAATTGTTTAGGTTCTTAGAGAAGACAATGTGTAGGCAGAATTCTGTCAAATATATGAGATACATTAATCTATGACAAATTGTTGTTTTCTACTGCAGCATGCAAGTATTCAGAAAAATATACTAATCCTGATCACTGTACTTAATGTACAATGACAGAAATGTACATAATTTTGTGAGACACAGTTAACTGGATATAAAACCTTAGTTAAAGATTTGTTCTGGATGGACACAGATGTAAAGTTATTCCTACTTATCACATAAGACAAAATGAAACAAGAAAGAAAGAAACAAACAAAACCACAAAACACAAAACCACCACCAACAACAACAAAAAGTCACCCAAAAAAACCCAAAACAAAATCAAACTCCAATAACAAGATCAAAAAAGCAAACCACCAGAATAATCATGAATGTGGAATTATTGAGATGCGAAGAAACAGTGATTACTCTGAATCTTCTGACTGGAATGTAACTAAAGCAAAACAGACTGTAACGCATAAAGTGTGGATATTATCAGTAGCACTGATGAAGTATTTTATTTATAATCTACTGAATTTTCTTTTTATGGTTGATTCTACTTCAACAATATCATTACTTGTCTGCTACTATCCACCAATCATGACAAAATTTGCTCCATCCACCCTGCTGAGTGAGGGACAAATATGTTCATAGACATTTTTAAGTGTAGAACAATGGAATGTAAATTGCTGATTATACTCAGTGTAATCAACCAAAGACCTTTGTGTGACTTATCAACCTTGAAAGAGTGAAAGAAAAAAATCTGATAGACATTTCTATTGGAATTCGTTTAGATTTGATGCTGATACAAGCTTTTGATGCTACTGTACTAAAAGCACACATACTACCCTAGAGATGTCTGTAATGTTTTATTTATATAAATAATTGCCCAATGATGGCCTGATCTTTGATGTGGTCTATAATGCTATCTCAGAACAGGGATAGATAATAATAAACAGAAGGTAAATACTTTTGAGGTTAAAGGACAATTGAGGAAGTTTCCAGTTTCTCCTCCCCTATGGTTTGTATCACCCACAAATTAAAAGAATTACTTTTTAATGTAGATTGTTTGTCATAAAGAGTATTTTAGCATGTTTTTAAGGAGATTTAATAAAGCTGTCAAATAGTCTACTGAACTGTTTGGTAACAATGATTAGCATGAGACTGAAATTATTTTCTGAATTAAGATACAGTATTTCCCTTGTAGCAAGTATTCTCTTCCCTGGGGACATTACTTGTACGTTTACTTGTGTCTGATAACAGAATCCTCTATTTGAAACCTTCAGCATCATTAATAGATGTTCTCTGTGAGATCTAGAGTCAGTTTTCTGCTCTAACTTCAGCAAGAAACCCAATACTAAAAATAACAACAGTAGTAAAAATATTTTTTAAATATTAATTACTATAATTGCAGCAGAAATATTGATGAACACTTCTGTGTAAATGTACTGTATTAACAAAGAGAAGTATGTATAAAGAGGTGACAATTTACATGAAAATTTTCTAATTTATTCTCTTTACAGTCAAAATTAACCCAAAAATCTTTTTGTCNGGATTTTTTGGGGTTTTGTTTGTTGGTTTGATTTTTTGGTGTTTTTCTTTTTTGTTGTTGTTGGTTTTTTTAGTGGTAGGTTGTTGGGAGTGGGGTGAGGGTGTCCCAGAAATAAAATAAAAGAAAAGAAAAAAAAGTACTACATTTATTACAGTACCAAATTCTGGCAAGTTCCTAAGGATGGATTTAGTACTCTGCTGATACACAGCTCTAGAGACATTTCCTAGTACCATTAAAATGTTTCCCAGTAAAATGTAAATGTTTCCCAGCTCAACAGAAAATAAATTACAGGGGTACTTGTTTTAATCATTCATTTAAAACTCACACTTGACCTCACACAGTTAGTTACTCAGAGCTGTACATTTTAAACTTCTTTCAACTTCTTTGGAACCACAATTCTTTGGGAGAAAGAAAGCACAAGACAGCACGGAACAGCACAGAACAGCACTACTACATAGCTTTCAGAAAGATTTGCACTTTAGCAGCAATTATTAGCTCTCTTTGTTGGAAATGTTGGAAATTATTTCTCCAAGAGAAAACCCAAACAAACCAAAAATAAACAAACTAACAAAACAACAATCAAATAAAACTGAAATAAAAATGTAGGAATTTTTTTTTCTGTTCTAGATGAGAGAGCGTATCACCTGATAACTTAAGAACATAATTTTACTCAGAAAAGGAACACTGAAATAATTCTGAAAACATCAGTTTCTGATCCACAAAATTTTACTTATACAACTATCTTAGTAACATTAGCATTGCCACTTAAAGGTGACATTTAAAGGTCTTTACTTGGTATTATCTTAATGGCAGTTTATATGAAAAAAGACAAAGCAAAACTTTATTCATGACCTGAAATTAAAGAACAAACTCTAAAATGAAAAATAATTAAAATGTAGAGGAAGAATTAAAAATATGTCCTACTCTCTTTGACTACTGGCAGCCTACTGGAAAATCTAACCATCAAAATTTTCCAGGAAAACTGAACATTATTTTGTAAACAAATCTGAATACATTCATGTCAGTGCTAAAATCACCTACTGAAAAGGATCACAATTTCTAGTCAGCTTCTCAAAAAGAAAAAAGTAAGCTCAAGTGAGTAGATAATAGTTGCAATTACAAAGAACTTTTTCTCCTGTAGTTCTTTCATGAAACCTAACATTCTAACTGAATTCATACCTTCATACTTCAGGAAGAAACTGCCACTTCTAAAATAAAGTAATTCTGCCATATAAATTTTCACTTCCAAAATACAATACATACAAAAGGACTTTCCTCCCCCCGACTAGCCATTGAAAATAATATGTATTAGATTGGCCAAGTTATCTTCACATATTAACACTTATTACTTCTTAATTTAATAATTTTATTTATTCTTCCCACAATTAATTTCCTTGCCAGTAGCAAGGAAGGATCTTAGCTGTTCAGTTCTGATCATTATTTTGACATAAGGGCTTGGAGTTATATAAAGATAATTCACATTTATGAATACTAGTACATATGCAAAATATGTCAATTCAAGTCATTAATTTGACACTGTAACTGAATTTGGCTTGGTTTTTGAGAAGTATTTGAGAAAGCCAGTAGTAAACGTATTTCATATCTGATTTGTTTTATCCTTCATAATTCTCTATAGTAAGAAGCCTGAGCCTTTTCTTCAAACCCTGTTTCCTAAATTGTAAGAGTGACCTCTAGTGCTTTACTACTTTGTTGTGTAATGCAAGTCTCTTTCGCAATGCTTTTAATATGCCTCCCTGTAAGCAGCTGATTTAGTTTTGTGCACAGTGCCAAATGCTATTAATGTGCAATTCAATTATCATGGTCTTGTGAAAATGGATCTATTCATAAACTGTACAATGCAGAATGATGAAGAGAATTAAAGCTGTGCCTGGATTGCAGCAGGGTGTTTAACAAGAGGAACTTAGTATTCATGTTTAGGGCTACACTATTCACTTGAGTA
Source organism: Psilopogon haemacephalus (assembly GCA_013396835.1). Taxonomy (NCBI): domain Eukaryota; kingdom Metazoa; phylum Chordata; class Aves; order Piciformes; family Megalaimidae; genus Psilopogon; species Psilopogon haemacephalus. The sequence continues at coordinate 10,486 of VWZI01005148.1, forward strand.
TCAAATGAGGTATCATTACTGAATGACAGCACAAGATCATTTTGATGCTGCACTGTGAATGTCTGGCTCATGGGAGCATGTTTAGTTTACAAAACATCCATATGCAAAACCCTGGGCTATAACCCACACAGCACTTCAAACTTCTCTGCCATTGCTCAAATGTTTCTAGGGAGCTGGAAGGTTATTCTTGAACATTCCTCCTTGCTTTGACATGCACTTTCTTCCCATACAGGCATTGTTCCTGCCCTACCCATTCCTGTGCTGCACAACCAGTGCTTTAACAAGAATAGGAGAAAATATTCTCAATTCAGGTTATCATCTGGCGTTTAAAACATAGTTGAATCACATGTATGCAAAATGAAATCCTTCAGCTTGCTGACGCTGAATCAAATGGAACAAGAATATGTCAGAACTATTGCTGACAGATGAAAATCCCTAAAATTTGTTTCTGAATAAGTTCTATAAATTTCATTTTAATTGAAAGATAATTCATCTAATCCACCACTGAAAACAGAGATGAATTCAAGTATGTATCAAATTTGCCTTCTAAAGACCATATTGTCTTTAAAACTGTAATCACTATCTTTATTTTGCAATACTACCCCAGTGGCTAAAAATGAACGGCTTATTTAAAAAACAAAAAACACACACAAAAAAACCAAACCCAAGTCACAACTTTCTGATGGAACTGATAGTATGCTCTTATTTAGTCATGCATGAATAATACTCCCTAAGCAATCAATGCAGAGACCATAAAGTATCCAAATTTTTCCCTGATATATATATATGCTGTTCCTGAAGGCAAAGCAATGTCTATTAGAGTGCCAGCTTAATTCAAAGGGTGCACATGTCAGCTTTCAAAATTATAAATTGCTGAAACACATGCTGAAACACTACACAACAGAAATCTGCCAGTAAATTCCATGTAAGACTCCATTCCTTGGAAAATGTTGCACTTACAAAAACATCAAAATGAGGCTGAACATTCATCCCTTAGTAAATTGCTTCTTTCAGATACTCTTAGTAAACCTTATAAACAGCATTTTTATGCAGTCTAATGACAAAAATCTATAGAAGGATTTTAGAATATTTTCACCTAGCAACTTGGTGTCATGATCTCAAATCAATCAATATTTGTTCCAAGAAACAGTATCTATTCTAAATGCAAATAAAATAGCCTGGAAGTTTCCAAAACAACCTGGATTGAGTTTTAAATCATGTGCAATACTTACATTTACTCACTGCCACTGCTCTGTTCCAGGTATGGACACATAGAAGAAAGATCAGCTTCACGAAGATTTCAGTGACAGAATCCATGTTCACATTCACTGAAACACCCAGAAGAACCAGAGTATTAGGAAACAGCAGCTCTATAGTTCAGTGCTGCTTCTTCCTCTGATTCTCCCTGGCTCTCTGCCTCTCCTTGCAGCGCTTCCCGGGGACCAGACACCTCAGTCAATGCACTCTGCCTCCCCTCACACATACGCAGATATCTCCAGAACTGCTTTTCCCTCTAACAAAAGCAGTCTCTGAGGAGCGGCAGCAAGAATCTATCCTGCAATTTCACAGCATCGCTAAGGGCTAAAGTGCCAGTCCTTGCTGCACCGTTCGGCGACTGCAACCTCTGCTCGCAGCGCGTCCTGCGCGAACACCCCTTGTGGCGGCAGGTAGGAAATGTGGAACTCTGACGAGAGCCAGACAATAGGACAGAGCCGCCAGCACATGAGCACTGAGACACAGCCGCTTCCTCAATGCTCGCCCTGGCCAGTTCTTTGTCATCACATTTTTGGTTGTTTTTGTTCTCTGGGGATCTTTTGTTTGGTTGTTTTTTTTGTTATTTTGTTGTTGTTGTTGAGGACTTTGCGTTATTTTGGTTTGCGGTTTTTTTGGATTTTTTTTTCTTCGCTTTGTTTTGTTTTCTGTTTTGGTGGGGTTTTTTTTTCTGTTCCCTTTTATTTTGGCGAGAGGGCCGAAAGGGAAGAGGGAAGAGCATTAGCTGTGCATGCTGTCGTTCCTCACCGTTTTTCAGCATGGCAATTTTTTACACTTTCATCTACAAAAACATGACAAGTTTTGCATTTTTGAATGAGCACTTATTGCCTGTAGTAGAGAACCTAAGTTCACAGAGTAGTTTACATTTTCCCATGTAAGACCAAATGATCAGATGCCCCTCAGAAATACGCACCATGAATGTTCCTAGCTGAGTATTTTTGCAATTAATGTTGACATTAAAGAAATAGTTCAGCTCCTAAGAGTAAAGACTTGTAATACAAACAAATGATTGTGCTGAGCTTTCCCAAAAGTGTTAGCTCCTGACAACCCATATATTGCACATTTTTGTTTCTATATTTTGCTAAGAGGAAGCTATTGTTAAACTGTCTTCTTGTGTCTAGTTATGATACATTGAGAAAGAGCCTCATTTGGTAAAGAGCTTCAGAGGAATTTTAGGTTATTATACCTAAGCTATATCCTAAAAGTGGTTTTGTAATACAGGTCCAAGCTGCTATGTATGCTAACTGTAGAAAAGTTACTTTTCTCAAGTATAAGGAATAACTTGCTTATTACCAAACTCCTGACATTAATGAGTGTAAAGGCTGCTTTAAAAGACCTCATCAATGGTTTCATCACTGCTGCTTCTAGAGGGTTTCCACTGTCCAGACTGTATTTTGGCAGAAACTACCATGACAGCAAATTACCAAAGGCCATTCATTATCATTGTGAACAGCAGACATAGGAATTACAAATTGAGCCCAGTGGCCTAAATTTTGTATCCGTAATTAATGTAACAGTTTAGAGCATCAGATTACAAGTTTCTCCATCCAAAAGGATTCTGGTGTCAGTGAATCAGACACTAGACAGACTATTGCTGAGTTTGCTTCTTGAATCCTGCAGAAGTTATAAAATTTAATGTGAAACTGTTGTCACAAAGAAATTGAGCAGAAATTAAATGTAAGTGAATCCCCAAAAGATTTTGAGCTTTTGCTGCTTATTTAATCAACTTGCTCAGCCTTTGAAGGATGCTGTGACTCAATCCGAGAAGGAGGAGTAAACTGTGTTTTGATTTCTTGCTATCTCAGCCAGAGTAATTCAGATTTTACAAAAATATATTCAAGACTTGGCCAAAACATCAAGTTGCTTAAATCAGATTTCATTTACATTATTTTTTAAAAACAGAAAATCAACATGATTAAGGTTTAAAAGACCTATTTCTAAATGACCATACTGGAAAGAAAGATTTAAGGAAAGTTAAAATAACAGACTGTGCATCATATATTTTTCTCATCCATATCCACTCTTATTTATCAGCAAAAATCATGAATAAACTGTTATCAAAGATTATATAGATCATAACCTGCCTTTTAGCTCTTCTAAATTCTCCCTTTAAGTCTAAACTCTATTTCCAGAGTTCAGCGCAACTAGAGTAAGCTGTCTATAAACTGAATTTCTTTGCCATATAGTTCTTTGAGTGAATATTGACCTTCCAACTAAATTAACATGAGCATAAAAATGTTCCTTGTGCCACATCTCATCTTTAAAGAATATCCCATGAGATGGTCCTGGACTCTGCAGCTAGATAAAATTTCATGTGTAAAAACAGGATAAATACCACATAAAATCTTGGCAAGTATTTTATATGGAGTGATGTTCTTTAGGATTAGCTCTAAAGAACCCCAGGGCTTTGAATTAGGAAAAATTATTATTCTGGTATTGTAATGCAAATTCAGGAAAAGGCCAGTGCTGTTGTGGGTAAATATTTGTCTTATGAAATAGCATACAGTCACCAAAACTGAATATCTAACAGAGAAAGGTTTTGGTTTTTGTTTTTTTTCTCCTGAATCACAAGTGAATATACAGATAGGTATAATGTGCTTTTATAATTGTGGGAAAACATATTCTTATAACAAGAGAATAAGATGAAAGGTGTAGCTATGTTTGTGAGTGGACCAAAATAAATACAGAAGTCCATAAAACAGTAAATATCTGTAACATCAGATAATAATCTTCTTTATTCAGAGATGAATCCATGATGTCTAGAAAGTGCATAACATGGCATAACTTGACTCACCGACAGTATTACAGCTTGCTCTCTTCCATCTTATCTCACTCCTGCATCCATGAAATATTTCTGCTCACATAATCTTATCTCTCCATTTCAGCATCTCATTTCCCATTTCTCTTCCATACAATGTCCACCTCTATCATTGGCTTCTGAGCTTCTCTTTGTGGAACCAGGACAAATCTTTCTTATTCTTGATTGGCTGTACATCTTTCTCACAAGCCTCTTTTCCTATTGCCCTTTTTTAGCATTGTGTCTGTTTGATTTGATAGAGATTGATTTCCAGTGGATCTACATGCATGTATTATTTTAAAATATTGAAAGTTCCCCAGAACAACAGCTGTCTTGTTATACATTTGTCCTCACAGATGAAACATCTGCAAAATGTGGTTGTATTTGATTTGGGTATTGCCTGCCTTCATTTACAAATTAAGGACTTTATATTGAAGTCTGTTTTCCTAGCAGGCTCAAACTACTGTAAAGCAGTTTCTCTGGAAAAATATTCTCACTGTGGCTTTTGTCCTGTAAAGAAAACAATATTCCTGATACTACTGTAGTCTGCTTATTAATTGCAAAACAATGTTAAAAAGTGATAAAGACATAGAGCAGGTAAAAGGTAAAGGATAGATAATGCATTTTTCTCTGCCCCTGGCAGTTAATTCAGCTTTACAAGAGTTTTGGGTTTGTGGTTTTGGGTTTAGTTCATTGGTTTTGGTGGTTTGTGGTGTGGTGGTTTTGGTTTTTTTGTTGTTGGTGGTGGTGGGTTTCTTGTTTGGTTTGTTTGTTTGTTTGGTCATTGGTTTTGGTTGGTTGGTTGGGTTGGGTTGTTTTTTAATGCCTTATCACCACCACCACTATTCTATCATAGTTATTCAGTACATATTATTTAATGACAACAGATGTAATAAATGAATATTTACTTGTAGAGCGCAAGAACAGAAGTAAGCAAGATCAACAACATCCATACTGGCTGGCTAAAAATGTCTGCTTTACTCCTTCCTAGTAAATTCTTTCTTTGCCATGAAGTTCTCAGAAACCGTAAACTCCTTTTGCAGTCTCACCTTTTGGTAATCCAGCTCCATCAAACCCACATTTTCTGCATCCAACCACCTGTGCCACTTTATCCATATTTCATCAAACTAAAAGGAGATACAAGATTTAAATGCCTCGGCTCTTTTGATCTTATTAGAATTTCTGCTTCCTTGGTAACACCTTGGCCCTGGTTAACCCTCCTTCTAGTGCCATCTGCTGCAGTTTTGTTGGTATTACAATAAAGTTCTCTTAGGAGCTTCTAGACGTATAATGCCCCCGAAGAATGTGTCTTTTTAATGAGAACTGAACTCTTTCAGGATCATGCAAAATCTGATTGTCAGCACTATCAGCAACACTACTGTAATTGCAGAATCTACACAGAGCAGAAATGCACAAATACAAACAAGGAGCAAATGAACAGAATCATATTATTTGCCAGGTGCCATTAGGAGATTTAGATTTTTTTTTTTTTACTTATTCGCAAGACAAAATAAAATTCATGTCTATCTAATACTACTTAATATAATGTTTTCACTCACAGATCTCTATAACAGGGAGGCTACAGAGTAAAAACTTCTACTCAGAAATAAATGGAGTATATTAATATTAGCCCTTTATTGCTTTGGTTTTGTTCAGTCAGGGTTTTGGTTTTTTGGGGTTTTTTTTGTTTGGTTGATTTGTTTAAGTTTTTTTGGTTGGTTGGGTTTTTTTTGTTCCTTATTTATTTTGTTTTGTTTCTTTATTGGTTGCTTTGTTTGGTTTTGGTGTGCTTTTTTTCTGTAGGGGCAAAAAAGTAGTTTCATCTTCTGGTTGCCAAGCTGCAAGTTTCCATTGAGGCTGTATTTTTTAAAAAGGAAAAAAACAAAAAAAACCCCCACAGCCTTCCCCTTTCCCCCCACCAAGCCCCCAAACAAACAACAAATAAACAAGCAGAACAACAAAAGACATAAACCCCAAATCAAACAAATAAACCAACAAGAAAAAAAAAACCCAACAACAACAGAAATGCCAAACCCAACAACAAAACTCTCTCTGTGTATACCACATTTTTCAAATTACTGAAATTCTTTCTCAAATGAGACACAAATTCCAGAACAGAGCAGACATGGCTCCATACACCTGCAGAAGAATTCAATCACTTAATACTGTTGTAAATGTGAGTTTGAAGGGAAAAAAATTGTTTGGCTGCACAGACAGTTTATCTGCTGTCTGATCACTCAGATTTCTCACATGAAAGGATACCATCGAGGTATCTCTTTTGATGTTTTGTGAGAACACTTCCTTTCAGCCCCTGTGAATCTTTTAATTTCACAGTCAAGAGTTTTATTTCATCCAGTGTAAATACTGTGTATCATGGCTTCTGGCACAGGAAGTCAGTTTCAATACAGGGCACTGGAGAATTAATTTATGCATTTTGAAATAAATACTTTTAACAAGTCTTACATGTGAAGGGAGCAGATTGTAAAAGGATAAGTTGAAAAGTAGTTTGTAGAAATTTTTAAAATGGGAAGATGATAAAACAAGAAAACAATCTTTCAGGACTTGGTGCTTATCTACTTTGGTGGCTTTGCTCTTAAGTGCAGGGTGTCTTGACAGACAGAATAATGGAAGACATACAGAGTGAAAGGATGCAGTAAAGACATAAAACATAACATGGATTTACCAAAGTCAAATCATATTAACACTAAGTGGATAGCTCTCTCAGTCGTCTCAATACTTCCTAAAGGAAAGAGAGATTCTCAGCGTAGAATGCATATGACTGACATATACTTATGATGTTTCTTGGATAATGCCAAAAAGATTGAGTACAGCAATAACAGTATGTGCGATGAATTAGAGACAAAGATGGTAAGGGAAAAGGCTATGAAGTATCAAGTTATCATTACAGAATTAACCTTGTTTAATGTATGGATAAAAGAATTTAATGGATATATTACAAATACAAGGAATCAGTTTGTGGGGATAGCAGTTTGGGAGATGTTAATTAAAATACAGTCACTGTAGGAAAGGTCTTCAGTAACATACACAAGCACAGAATGGCCTTCCTGAAAATACAAGTTAAAAAATATGAGTAGTGAAATACACAGAAGGTACATTATCAAAAGCTGATAATGATGACATCAGCTTGAAGTTAGTTATGTAATTGAAAGCATATGACAACAGAGAGATCCTAGATGAGTCAGTCAGCTATGAGCTAAAAATATAAACTTCTAGTGTGATTAAACCTCCAAAAAGAGACCAATTGAAACAGGCACTGGGGAGGTATTTGCAGTGGGAATTAAGTGTAGTAGTACATTATAATGAGATAGAAGATTTCTGAGCTGGGAACAGAGTGAGAGATAAAAAATATAAGGGCGGAAAAAAGAGGAGGAGGGGGGAGGGGGGGAAGGAAAAAGGATCCAAATAGTCACTCTCCTTGTAGTATTGTGCTAGGGTATAAAACATGTCTTTGAAAGTCTTCAGGGGTGGTAAAGAGGCAAGAACCCAAGACCTATGTCTTGGGTTGTAACTACAAACACCAAACATTCTGGAAAACTTTTCAAATAGTGGATTAAGTCCTGCTTCATTTGCCACTGGCAATAATTAAATCTTGGAGAAGGCTCTGGGCTTTGACATCCAATTAATTTACTCATAGCTATATGGCCCAGAATCAATCTGTGAAGGCTTTAATAGCAGTAACTGTATTGTTTCCTTAGTTTAGGTTTGTTTCCTTAGTTTAGTTATGCAGACTAGCTTAGGTTTTAAGTCATTGTCCACTGACCATTCAGGTTTGTGCAATTTGCATTCACTACTAGCCTTCTCTGGGCATCAGGTGGGCACCTCAGCCACCTGGCTGAAATGTGGAGGTTTCAAACACCTGGAAGTCAGATGTGAAGTTGCTTGCTCTCATCGTGCTGAAGGATATGGCTACACAGAGTGATGCTAATAAGACTACAAAGCATCCAGCCTGGAGCTATCTTGTGTCTGTGTCTGCATTGTATGAGAGATGTAGCTCAGATCCATCTGTACATGTTTAAGGAGATATTGCCTGATTTTCCTTGTATCTTGTGCCTAGACTTCATTGTCAAGAAAGCGGAGTCACAGAATCTTAATTCCAAAGTGAGCCTAAGTTTTGTTTCTTTATGCAAGACAACCCTTCCTAGAGCAGGAAAACTGAGAAAATGAAAGTAAGTTGTTTATGTAAAATTTGTTTAGACCACATGAAAAAATTCCTAAACAAAAAAATCCACAAGAAGAAAAACCCTCAACTGTATCACAATTACACTTTAGCTATATGTAATTGTCTCATGTTCATAATCTGTCAATTCAGTGAAAAGCAGACAAGGAGTCAGTTGCTGCACAACAGAAGATATAATGTATACAAGCCTGATTTCCTCAATGTTAGGGGGAAAAAAAAAAGTGTAATGTGGCTTCTGTATCTTAATTTGTGTGAAATTGCTCATTTGCCAACAGAATTCTAGGCTGCATTAGGATACAAATCTAGTGCTTTGTTGAAGCAATGTGAGCAATGTGTAACAGAGAGATAATACATGAAAAAAAAAAAAAAAGACAGCAAACACGTGTATACAAATTAAACAAGGTCAAAAATATGGGATTCAGCTTTTTTAGAATATCTGTGAACTGAATGGGCATGTCTCACCTGCTTTGTCAGCACTTAGAGTAAGCTGCAAACAACCAAGTTTCCATTGATCTGGACTATGTTTCACAGACCAGGGTCAGACTTTACATACTGCAGGTTAACTGCTGCTGATGTTGTTTAATGCATTAAGACATACACACAATTCTCTGAAGGGAAATTCTTTTGGGGTTTGTTTGTTTGCTGGGATTTTTGTTGGTTTTGTTGTTGTTTTTTTCTTCAGGTGTTATTTTGCAGGCATTAGAAAAGAGAATGTAATTTAAGTCTTTTAGGTCTTTCATTTGTTATATCTTTATTGGGATTATATGAAAAGTATTCAGCTTGGATGTATAGATTTGTTTATATATGTTTTAGTAGTATAAACATCACATGATACTTTGAGTAACTATTAGTATACCAGTGCCTAGCTGGTAGATGTAATTGTTATGTCTTCAAGGAGTGAAATTTCTTTTTAGATGTGCTGCAGGCAGGTAGCCTGCCTTTATTTCACTGGAAAATAGATACACTGATAAGGAGAGACATACGGGAGAAAAGTAATGACAGAAAGATTAGCAACCACATAAATATTTCTCACCATCCATAACATGTAACACTCTAGCTCTGACAAAGACTATTTCATTCTGAAAGTGAAATGATCAGTTTTCTTGAATGATGCTCTTTTATATAAACCCAAAAAGAAATTGTTCTTCCTGTGCATTTTTATTATTACAGGCATGACTGGACAAATCCACTCACTTATTTAGGCTGCCCTTTTTTTCTAAACACTGTATAAGGACCTGGATCGAGTCTTGTCTGAAATGAGTGATCCATAGGAATTATGGTGGTTTTTTTTTTGGTCTCTTGGGAAATCTCATGAGATTCAGCATCTCAAAGTCCAGGGATGACAAACAGTATGCTAATGAATCAGAGGTGCCTAGCAGCTTTTCTCAGCTATTATTCTATCCTTTTTCCACACATTGCCAGCAAGACTTTTCCTGCAAGATTAGCAAAACAACAAAAAAAGCAGCAACCACTGGGTTTAATAGTGCCACAGAGTGTTGCCTTTTTTGCTCTAGTGCTCAATAGCCTCTGCACATTCATCTTTTTTCATCAACCTCAAGGAAATTCTTGGCTTAATATACAAATAGCCTACGCTATGCAGCCAGTGTACTTTGCTTAAAGCAGCATTAACTTCTGAGTCCCAACATCGGTGCTCTTTGAAGCAAGGACTAATTCACAACCAGGGATACAGCAGCAGAGCATTCATTAAATCTTCCACATTGCTAAGGGGAGGGATGTCTCAAAAGAGTACTGCAGAGGCTAGGCATCTCTATCTTTGCACTAGGAATCAAGATTCTCTTCAGATCCTCATACTTGATGCAATTACAGAGAAGATTATATTCTTTAGGCCTTCCACTCTGTTATTTATCCCTCCTGAAATAGAAGATAATGCCTGATTTTTTTGCACAAATCAAGGTTTAATATTGATCTTTCTCAGTTCTTTTCACATAGAAGAGAATTTTTTTGTAACATAACCTTGATTGAGCTGTACATGCCCATGCTGATATCAGCAATACTACTAGTGCAGTTACAAGCTATTCAGAGTTAGTAAGCATGCAGATTTTGTGGAGATGTGGAAGAACATATCAAATGACTGGCAGACTGAAAAGTGTAAACATTAATTTCGTGATGCTGGAAAGGACTGCAAGGTAATGCTGAAAGCAGCCAAACCACTCAGGCAAA
>VWZI01005148.1:21907-32135 GCA_013396835.1 Psilopogon haemacephalus
AGCGTAATGAGCTCCTGCTGATTTGTAACTTCTTATGAATAATACTTACACTTTTTTTTTTTTTAATGTGTACAGTTAAAAGAACTAGTTGACAACTAATGAAACCCTTGTATAGATTTGTTTTCAAAATTGCCAATTAAGTGATATTTCGTGTATGTATTATTTTTTACCTCACATGATTTAAGTGGTAGAACTTCTGAACATTCGCACATGAGAAAAACAATAAAAAATGGTATGTCTTGTATCTGTGAACAGGTCTATGCTTCCAGTGTTTCAGATCCCAGTCACACAGCTATAAATGGGACTTATTAAGCTGAAAAATTGAGTCTTTGTAAAAAGTGTACTGCTACAAACCAAACTTAAAGATCTAGAATAATATCTTCTTAACATGTGTCTGTGTTTACATTTCTGTTACTACATAGGACATTTAAACAATTGTTGATCTTGGGTATCTAGGAATTACAGATGGCTGGCATTCTGATGAACTACAAATAACTAACCTCACTTGGATATTGGCTTGAAGAATAGAAGCAAAATCCAATGATTTTGTCATTATTCTAATACCCACTACTCTAATGCTGGCACAGCATTCCTTAATAGATCTAAAACATTTCAGGCAAGATAAAAGGAAGGTATCAAAGACTTAGGAGTTATGTGTTGTGTCCCAGATTGCAGCGCTACATCATTAAGCCACCCACTAGTCTTGAAATCACCTTTACTCTCAAAATTGTCTGTTTTCTAGTGTTGAGCCCCAAAGTGGCATTCCCCTAGATGGCAGAGCTAGTCCTGCTGCATCTTTCCTAAGGCAGTCATGGCCAGCATTTAATGCATATGTAAGGCACTAAATATATTAGAAGCAAGGACATCTTTTGCAAAATGCAACTGCATTGTATCATTTCTTTTTTACAATAGCATGAAGGTTAAAGCCCTTGCTGGGTGAGTGGAAAATAATAAACAGTCTTAACAGAAACTAAAGCTACATTTCTGTGCTTTTTAAAGGGGTAATTTTGACTGGTAAAGGGTAGTCTCTCCCATTTTCTGAAACTATTTAGTTGTCAAAAGGTAGCTTAATATTCCCTGGCAAGTGAAAAATAAATGCACAAGCAAACACGATGCTGCAGCATAGGTGTCAAGGGAATGTATCTGAACTCCTTTTGGAGTTGGTCTTTCTTCTAGGTAATGACTGCTCTATACAGAGTGTGACAAGGTTCCTAGGACAAGGCTCCAAGTTTGATACTCAGCTCCAACATTATGTCCTCTGCATTTTAGGCACATGAGCTTTGAACCATGAGCTTTCAGAGCTGCTACTTCAGATTGAGAGATGACTCCCACTCTTTAAATACAAGTTAGCTGACAGCAAAGATAAAACATGTAATTTTAAAATGTCACTTTTGCATTCTCCTGTAGAAACAGTCTACATGCTTCTGGTGGAAGGAAAGCTGGTGAGTAAGTGAAATTGAGAAACAGTCTACATAGAATACGGTTGAATTACAGAATCACAGCATACCAGGTTAGAACAAAGCTGAAGGTGGAGAGATTCAGATTGGATGTGAGGAGCAAGTTCTTCACCATGAGAGTGGTGAGGCCCTGGAGTCGGTTGCCCAGGGGTGTGGTTGGGGCCACTTCCCTGGAGGTATTTAAGGCAAGGCTGGGTGAGGCTCTGTCCAGCCTAATCTAGGGTAGGGTGTACCTTCCCTTGGCAGGGGGGGTTGGAACTTAATGATCCTTGTGGTTCCTTCCAACCCTGATGTCCCCGTATGGGGTGAAAATACCCCAGAATTGGTCCAACCCCCGGGCTCTCTCCTCCTCCTACCATCCAAGGTCCAGTAGGAGTTGAGGGGGTGGGGGCATCCCACGTGGAGCCCCCGGAGCCAGGGATGCCCTGGGCAGCAGGCAGGCGTGGAGCTTTTTAAACCAATTGGCCAGCTGAAGGATGCTGAGTGCCTGTCGGTCAGTCTCACATGCTCCCAAGGGTATTTAAGGGGGGGCAGAGCGACCGTTAGTTGCTCTTCTTCCACTCTTCTTCNAGTTGGTTTTCCCTTCTTCCCCCCCGCCTCGGGTTCGGGAAGAAGCGTGTTCCACCCCCCCTCCCCATGCCTCGCGGGCATTTTGTAGGCGCGTCGGGATCTATTTTTGCACGTAACCTCTCTGTTTTCCCCAGTTCTGGTTGTTAAACATTTATACCTGACCTTTAAGCAACGCGATCGTCTATTTCTGCCGAACGAAACCTAAAAGAACCGGCGAGGGGAGCACTAGGACCCCTTCGCCGCGAGATATCGCATTTAATTAGTGCTATCTCGTGTCACCTGACTGATTCTATGATTCTAAGTGGTCTCAAAACTCATCTGTTTTAGCCTTTCTTGGCATGGTTTAGATAAATGCAATTAAGTGTCCAGTGCTGGGGAATCCATCACCTCCCTGGGGACATGTTTCCAAAAGGTGATTGTTGTCATTGCAAAAATTTTCTCTTGTGTCTAGTCATTTTAACTTACATGCAGGGCATGTCCATCTTCTTTGTAGGCACCTTTTAAATACTGGAACATGGTGATTAGGTCTCTCCTAAGCTTTTTTAAGGTTGAACAAGCCAATTTTCTCAACCTTACCTTATATGGCAGGTTTCCCAGTCCTTTGATCAACTAAGTGCCCTCCTTCTGGACCCTGTCCAGCCTGTCCACATCTTTTCTTCTGTATAGTGAGAACCAAAACCAAACATAGTACCCCAGGTGTTACCTGAGAAGCACTGAGTAGAATGGGATAATGTTCTTCATTTCTTCTGGTGATGCCTTGGTTGATGCAAACCAGCATCCTGTTGGCTTTCTTTGCTGTAGCAGCATGCAGTTTACTCTTATTGATCTTGTTGTCTACCATGGCCCTCAGGTCCTTTTCCACAAAGCAGCTCCCCATCTGGGTAGGTATCAGTCTGTGCTTCATGTGGACTATGTTTTCTCATGTACAAGACCTTACACTTGCCCTTGTTGAACTTAAGATTCTTGTTAGCCCACAATTCCAACCTATCTAGACACTCCTTTCCAAAGATTACATTTCCATACTCAGTTTGGCATTATCATCACCGTTTCCTTTTCTGTTTTAAGTGGGACAAGATGACAATTTGGAAAGCCAGGTTTTGTGTTATTAATTTTGAAAAATAATTCCTGTAATCTTCAGTTTCTACAACAGCCGTGGCCAAAGATGATTCACTTGTTTGATCGACTCTCTAGCGGCTGCAAGAGAGCTCATCTATGAGATCAGTCATCACAGTGACAACAACTGTTGTTGCAAAATGCTCAAAGAGATAGAAACAGCTGAGATGAATGGAAACAAAGCCTATTCCTCATCAGAGAATGGACATAATGAGTGGAAAGGAGACTATGATTAATTGCAGCATGTTCAAGATACAAAGAGATCTGGAACAAGTAGAGGCTGAAGTGGATTGTGTTGAAGATGTCCAAAGGAAATTTAGAACCTTTTTACCTAGTAGGAAATAAACTTCCCATGTGCCAGTGCTTCTCTCTGAGAAGTCTGTGAAGTTGCTAGCCAAAATTTTCTCTTTGTTTCAGCAGATACTGCAATCATCTGACCAGTACAGTCTACTGTATATACTGTATACATAGACAGCCCCAGCTCTGAAATTTCTGCAGTGTTCAGTGATTATGTTTCAATATAACAGTGTCATCCAAACAGCCATTACTAAGATGCCTGGGTGAATAATTGTGTGAAGATATGAGACTGTCCAAATTAACCAAAGAAGCATTTCATTTTAAAAAGTTTGTTTGATTTCTAATCCCAGATCAATTATTCTGCTATTCAAATAAAAACCCAGTTACAAGGTCAGCACAATGCATGAAGTATGGTTATTCCTTCCACAGAAGAGAGATGTTATTGTGCCAGAAATCTTTAAATGACAAAATATGCATTTTTCGTAATGATTAAGTTTCTTTTAAATTAAACAAATTAACAGTTTCACTAAAGGCCTCTATTGATACTTCTTTATACCTAAAAATGCATTTGTTTTCCTATTAATATGTTTCCTTCTTGACATTTATATTAATTCCTGTCTCAGTTGATTTTAACCTACTGCAACTTTATCCCAGTTATCCCAAACTTATCCCTTATTAAAAAATAAGTAACACAGAGGTTTGGGGAGATGAAAATTATTGAGCAAAAGTGCAACCAAGTGTTCTTGTTGAAGGTCCAGCTGGTGGCTGAGTTACAAAAACAGTTGTCCACACAAGACAAGACTCCCATGATGGGAAGGAGAGAAACACACACGCAAATTAAGTCTTGTGATCTGAGATAAGTAGAGTTTAATGCAATAACACAGTGTACAATACTTCAGCCAGCATATTTCACAGAAAAGCACAGCAAATACAAAAGTAAGTCAGCAGCACCCCTAAAGCCTGCAGCTAGTGAAAGCCAAAGAGCCTAACCTCCCAAACTGAAAGCTGGACGAAGGCTCTGGAAAGAGGGACCATCTTGTATTAAAATCCAAACTCAAAGCCTCATCATCCTTTCTTCTGGCCAACACCTTCATTATAAACCTGGCATGGCATCAATATGGTATCAAATACCATCAGCTGATTCAGCTGGCTGAACCCGTGAGAGCAAGCACTAAGATTTTTCTGTTTTGTTATGTTTTGTTTTAAAGCAAATATTTACATAACTTATATTTCCTGAATCATCTGTGTTTAATTCTTTGCTTTATCTGGAAAAATGGTTCCCACATATTTTCCATCTTTCAAAATAGTATTGCTTCTGAATTAATGAAAAGAGCATTTAATGAGAAATTCAAGCTCTGTAACAGGGGTCAGATCACTTGATTATCAAAATCCTAAGAAGTAGTTTGATTTGTTCCAGTGCGTTCTCTTTTTTATTCCCTGGATCTTTGATTTTTGCTAGAATCATACAACTTCCATTGCAGGACTTCATGGTGCCTGTTCTTTGGTTTTGAGATAGCTTTAAAGTTAAGATATAATCCTGTGGTGTTAGAAGATAAAAACTGGAACCCTGTCAGGTGAAGAATGACAGAGGACCAAAATTTTACATGCCCTAGGGCTATGAAAGATTTGGACTGGTTGAATCATAATACACTAGAAGAATAACACAGGTTTGAATTTATTTTTGTTTTTAAAGGCATGTTATGCTCTAGCTAGGGTGAATAGATTTCTTGAATATTCCAATTTATGCCCCTATATCAAATAAATACAAAATGACATAAGCAAACATAAAGTAACAAAAGTTTCCTGCAAGTTTAGCATTTCTATTTAAACACTTGGCACATTTTAGTTGTAGGTATAAAGAAGTTAATAATCTGGCATGACAAGTGCCTAACGTTGGACAAGAAATCCACTGTTTTGTTTAAACTTACATCACTAATTGACCTAGTTTCTGAGACTTCTGAAAACAGTGTCATGGAATTTTAGACTCATAGAATCACATAGTTTGGAAAGGACCTTTAGGATCATTGTGTCTGATTATTGACTTAGCAGAGTCACGTGCAACACTAAATCATTTGCTTAAATATGACATCTATGCATCTTTTAAATATCTGCAGGGATGCTAACTAAGCACTTCCCCAAGCATCATGTTCCATTGCTTAACAACCCCCCTAGCTGAAGATTTTTTTTCCTTATGTCCAATCTATACCTCCCTTGGTACAGCTTGCTGCCATTTCCACATGTCCTACTGCTTTTTACTTGGGAAAAGAGATTGACACCCACTTCACTAGTCTCCTTTCAGATAGTTGTAGAGAGTCATAAGGTCGCTCTTCATCCTTCTTTTCCCCAAGCTGAACAACCCCACTTCATTCAGGTGGTCTTAAAATTACTTTAAAACTTGTCATAAAAATTGGAATTTTCAGAAAAAAACTCAGCACTAACTTGGCATCATTTTGTTTACCAGTGATAGTAAAGTCTGATTACATGTAAGCAGATACTAAATTCCACTATACAGCACGTAGCTAGGCTTATAATATTTTCCACATTTCTTGTACCAGTGGCGCTGTGGCTTGTATATACATATTTATTCATAATGGAAGTGACTTAATGCTATTTGATATAAAAACTCAGATTATGGAGATTATACTTTCCCTACGTATTTTTGAAACTGTTGATATAGGTTTCACAGCAGCATGGGTACCTATTGGTCACAGTTTCATAGCTATAGGTAATATCCCTGAAGTCCCCATGTTTCCCACATGATTGAAGTAATAAAGTAGCTCTACTTAAAGCCACTTATCTTGTATTTTCAGTTTTCTCAGATTGGCAGTCAAAACTGACACTTGGTTTCTTTACAGGAGGTGGGTTTTTTTTTTAATAAACTGTTCCTTAGTAAAATAGCAAAAGCAGCAGAAGAGGAGGGAGGATAAAATACACCAACTAGGCATTTTGACTGATGTTGTAAAAGAATAAAAACCTTTTGGGGCACAGGGCTATCACTTTTTTGTTGTTCTTATTTTAGGGTTTTAGTTTTGGGTTTTTTCCCTAATTTTTGCAGTCTATTATAGACTATCAGCCTGTGGCTCTGAGTTTGGCAAACAGAAGTTCAGCAACAGTATGGTCAATGAGGAAAAAAATTAAAAACTAACAAAAAGCTAAAACAACGAAACAGCAAACAAATAAAACACAAAAAAATCCTCAAACAAACAAAAATACCATCAACAATAAAACAAAACAACATAGAGTCAGCTCTCACAACAAATAAAATTACTTACTGGAACAGGTATCTCCTATCCCTTTTCACTGGTCCAAATGTAGATATTTCAGTGTAAGGTATCCTTCTTCCTTTGTCACCTATTCATATTCTTTTGCCTTGCTATACAACCTCCCTCAGCAAGTTGGCTGATGATACAAAACTGGGGGTGGGAGGTGGCTGATAGACCATCAGGCTGTGCAGCCATTGAATGAGATCTGGACAGGCTGGAGTGCTAGATGAAGGCTAACCATATGAAGTTCAATAAAGATAAGTGCAGGGTCCTCCATCTGGGGAGAAAGAACAGGCACCAGTACAGACTGGGGGCTGCCCCGCTGGAAAGACCTTGGAGTGCTTGTGGACTGCAAGTTTTTCACGTACCAGCAATGTGCCCTTGGGGTCAAAAGAGCCAAGGACATCCAGCGGTGCATCAGGAAAAGTGTGGCCAGAATGTCTAGGAGGTTCTTCTCTCCCTCTACTCTGCCCTAGTGAGACCACACCTGGAATGTTGTGTCAGATTTTAGGCTCCCCAATTCAAGAAAGACAGGGATCTCCTGGAAAGACTCCATCAGAGAGCCATGAGGATGATTTGGTGGACTCAAGCATCTCTCTTACAAAGAAAGACAGAAATCCAGGGGGCATTTAGTCTGGAGAAGACTGAGAGGAGATCTCATCAATGTGTACGAATATCTGAGAGGTGGGTGTCAAGTGGATTGGACCAATCTCTTTTCACTTGTCAGCAGCAATAAGACAAGGGGCAACAGCTACAAACTGGAAGTTAGAAGGTTTCACCTCAACATTAGGAGAAACTTCTTTACAGTGAGGGTGACCAAGTACTGGAACAGGCTGTCTTTCCAAACCCTTCTGGATGCATTCCTGTGTGAACTACCCTAGGTGATGCTGCGTTGTCAGGGAGGTTGGATTTGATGATCTCTGGAGGTCCCTTCCAACCTTTAAAGTCCTGTTATTCTGTGATTCTTAACTCACAAAAAGGTTGTCTCTCTCTCTTCCACCTCTATATACTTTGTATTTTGCCTGCTGGATTTTGTCACTAATTTAGTTTTAGGAAAAGGGTCTGCTCTAGCTGAGGACTATATGCACCATAAAAAATGGAACATAAATCTAACCAAGAAAGAAACATGGAAGCAAGCAGCCAGGGAGGTGGTAAGATTAATATAGTGTTACAGTCAAACTAAACCAGACATCTAAGGAGAATTTAAGAAAAGTAAAATTCTGCTGAGGTATATATTAAAAGAGATATCAGAGGCCTTAACGTCTATCACCATGAAACTGATGAAACTCCTTTAAAGGATAATTACAGATCCTTTCAAGTACTTAGTTCAAGAAGCATTTAAAGGCCTTGTTGGAACCATAACAAAATAAAATACATGAATAGGGGAAAAAAGGAATTAAAAAAACACAGCAAAAAGACAATGGAATATTAAATTCAGAATTTAATAACACATCACATTGTACACTATAAGTATCAAAATTATTTAAGTTTATTGACAAAGTTTGGCCGCAAAGAAGATACCACCTAATCTGATTAACCCAAAGGTATTTTCTGTGAAACAAAGCTGTAAGATCAGGTTTTATGCATATTTGGTTTAGAAAATGTTCTTCGCAGTTTTGTCCTTACTTTGTCCCACTGTGTGTGGCTGAAAGAGACCCCAGAGTACTAGGACTTTTCAGTTCCTCTGCTCAAAATGGATGGAAAAATCAAGTCAGCATATCTTTCCTTTGCAGGAAAGGATCTTATTATGTCTGATTATGTACCATCTGCTAGCCTGCCATAGTCAATCCAAAGCTCTAGCATTTTAGGGCTGATCTGGCTGCAAAATTATTGTCTATTAACACCTCTCCTTTCCCAAAGGGAAGAGAAAGTGCTTAAGAAAGAGAGATACTTATGGATTGGAAAATAAAACTAAAACTACTTTAAATAAAATAATAACAGTGAAATTAATTATACAGATATATAAACTCAATATCAAACTTGGCCCACTTGATAGCGTTTACATTACTGTCACCACTGATACTTTGGACACACACTGGGGAGGTCTCAGACTGGGCTCAGGAGTAGACATTAACCAGATTCGGGAGATGGAGTCTGGGACTGGATTCAGGAAATCATAGATTGGGATAGTAAACAGAATGGACAGAGTCCTCCTCAGACACCAGCCATTCAAGAAAGAGCCTGACCCTCAACTTTTTACTAAATACAATATTGTAATGATTTACTGCAAGGGCTAACCTGCCTTCTCCCCCAGCAAAGAAGTGAGGGGAAGAGTAACACACAAAACTCACATAAGAGTTTAATGTAACATGAGGTATCATAATCACAATTCATCATTGTCTTAGCTAATAATTTAGTCGATCTGATAATACAATGCATTATTAGCTTGATCTATTTGCAGAAGTGCAGTGAAATACAAAGGAAAAAAAAATCATAAAACAGAAAATCAAACCAGCAGCCACCCGACTCCCACCCATTCTGCCACCATGTCTCCAGAGATCTGCTGACACCCAAGGGTTATGGAGGGGCAATTAATTAATGCGAGATAGTATTTTTCAAAGTTAATATTGTTTATTAATTTTGGCATTCAAAATTCTCATCACCCCTGACTACTAATTTTAATAATAACTGGTTCATTTGCAATTGTCATGAAACACATTACATAAAGGATAACTAGATCTAGAAATAACTAGGAATAATATATAAACATTAATTGAATTCAATTGAACTGGAAGAGAAGGTTCCTGCAGTCAATTCTACCGCTTGCAGTTAATTATCCCACTTGCTCAATAGGTGGACTCAGGGCCTCTTTCTGCTTATGACAGAAGGCTATGTGAGTATCAAAATGCTTAAGATGTTTACTCACAAATATTATTTCTTTCCTGACTCATAGGGCTAGCAACAGTTTAAGATAGTACGCAAATCCTTACAGGGAATTCTGTCGATTGTCTTGTTGGCCGGTGAGACTTCTGATTCTTCCCAGGCTTCACAGGATGCTGGGGAAAGGGAGCAGGTGATGTCTGACCTTATTCTGATTTCTCTGCATGATATGTGTGTCCCATCCAGGTGTAGGCAGGATATCTTGTGATGTACAATCTAATGCTGACTATGCAGACATATCATGTGAAGGTGATTAAAGCTGTTTCCTAGGAAACTTTAAACAGGCAGTTTCCAAGCTGTTCAGCAGAGCTGAGTTACAGCTTAATGCTATAAACAATAAGTCAGTATCACTGTCAATGGCAGCTGGCAACAGCAGCATGCACAGATACAGCAGCAGGCATGAATACAATGGCAAAGAACAATTACAATGGTAAGGCACAGATACAATGCCAGAGCACAATTGCAAATTCATGTTGTGTTACCTACTCATCTGTTTTTATATCAATGCCTGAGACTAATGAGCCTTGGACACAGAATAGCCAATCAGAATGGCAGTTAGCCAAGTTGACCATATTAGTGAAGTCACAGGCTTGCTATATCCATATTAGTGAAGAGCATAGGCCTTGCACAAGGTTGGCACAAGCCAAG
>VWZI01005150.1:0-10817 GCA_013396835.1 Psilopogon haemacephalus
AGGGAGGTTGGAACTGGCTGATCTTTGAGGTCTCTTCCAACCTAATTCATTCTATGATCCTATGATTCTCTTGCCTGTCCCCTGGATGCTGAAGCACTTTCTGCCTTGTGTGGAGATTGCTGCAGAGGGACAACAAATGTTCCTTATGGAATGGCAGCTGCCAGGCAAGGGAAGGACACAGGAGCTGCTTTAGAAATGTGAGTTCAGCAGTGCCTGGGGAAATGACAAATCCCTTCCAAGGGCACAGCCAGAGCTTGGCCTCTCTGTGGCTGATGTGACACAGGCGCAGTCCAGCCAGGCCTGGTGCACAGCAGCTGGAGGTGTGGGAGGCCTCAGGGCCTGTGTCAGCTTCACAGCTGAGCTGCTGCAGGTGGCAGCTGCAATGAACTGGCTGCAGCTGTGGTGCCAGGAGTCAGAGCTGTGTGGGCTGTGCTTGAGCTGGGCTCTAGCTGCTGCTGTTGCTCTTGTCCATGGCTTTGGCCCTGCTGCTCCCTGCTCAGTGCCATAACCTTGTACTGCCAACGTTTGCCTTTAGCTCTGGTAGGGGCTGTGGAATGAAAGGAAGGGAACTGAAGGCTTCCTCCTGCCCCTGCCCTGAGCCTGTCCGAGGGAGCTGTTGTTTGGCACTTGGGCAGCCTGGAGCCTAAAGAATAATGTGTGTGGCACAGAGCCGAGAGCCACAGGCTGATTGTAGCTATGGACTGCCAGGATATGTGGGTGCCAAATGCACTCCCAGGCCGTGTGGAGCCTCCTCTGCGCTTGGGCTGCCCTTGGCACTTGTCAGAGCTGCTTTGCTGCGCTCCCTTTGCCCAGCGCTGCTGTCAGTGTCGCTGTGCAGAGGCAGAGGGTGCCCAAAGCAGCGCAGGCTCTCGCTGCCTTTGCTCGTGGGAGGCTGCAGGGTCGCTCCCGCTGCTCTCCGGCAGTGCCTTGGCCGTCTGCGGCAGGGCCCGGCCCGGCCCGTGCTGGAGCGGCCAGGGCGGAGCTGCGCTGGGGCGGGCGCGGGCAGGCCCTGGGCAGGGTAGGCCCTGGGCAGGGTAGGCCCTGGGCAGGGTAGGCCCTGGGCAGGGTAGGCCGCGGCTCGCTCTGGGCCTGGCGGTTGGCGCCAGAAGGCTGCGGAGGAAGCGTCCTGAGGAGCCGCAGGGCTGCAGAGGGCCTCTGGGCCTGCATGCCTGTGGCAGGGCAGCTGCTGCGGCGGCTGCAGAGATGCCGATCTTCGGACAGAAATGGATTTCTTCGTTTCTTTCCCTTGAGGAAAGCTGAGAGAGTGAGGCTGGGGAACGAAGCTCAACTTCTCTCTCTCTCTTTGCCCCAGAGAAAAGCCAGGCNNTGGGTGCAAGGAGAGGCAGGCAGCAGCCATGGGATGGGTGCAAGGAGAGGCAGGCAGCAGCCATGGGATGGGTGCAAGGAGAGGCAGGCAGCAGCCATGGGATGGGTGCAAGGAGAGGCAGGCTGCCCTAGCTCCACCACTCTGCAATAAAGAAGTTTTTTCTCGTGTCCAATCTACCCCTGCCCTGGCACAACCTGGGGATGTTTCCTCTTCTCCTGTTTTGAGTTCCTTGGCAGAAGAAGTCAGTGCCCAGCTCACTGCAGTCTCCTTTGGGGTGCTCTGCCCTCAGCCTCCTCCAGTTTAAACCTCAGTCCCCTCAGCTGCTCCTCACCAGAGCTGTTCTCTAAAGCTTGCCCCAGCTTCATGGCCCTGCTCTGGACATGCTTCAGCACCTCAATGCCCTTCTGGTAGGGAGGGGCCCGAAGCTGAGCCTGCTGTTCAAGATGTGGCCTCAGCAGTGCCAAGTGGGCTGAGGGTTGCTTGCAGATTTAGTTTGCTCTGCAGCTGATGGCAGGAGTGAGGTTTTCTATCTATTTTCCTAGGAATGTGCAAAAGCTGAGTGAGCTGTGCCACAGCTATGAAGATCCTTCACCTTCTCCCTCCTCAAGGATTGCTTCCCCCTGCTCTCTGCAGTCAGGTGAGTGTGAGTTGTTTGTCCTGGCAGAGGGACAGACACTCTGTTTTACCCTATATGTATACAGCTAATGTCAAGTCCCTCATGCTGTGCCTGGTGATAAAAGAACTGCCTTAAGCTTTTCCCAGAGCACAGTGACACTGTTCAATCAGCACAGCATTTTGGTGAGCAGCCAGAGGGGAGCTGTACAGCTTAGTGAGTAAAAGAAGCAAAGTCCCTGCTGTGCTTTCAACTCCAGTTTTCAACTAAACAGCCTTATTTTTGTGTAAGTTGCATGAAATGTTCACCTTAGTGCTAATCCAAGGCTGTTCAGTGCCCAGCATAGTCTGCAGTCCTTGGGTAAAGAAGAGAAATTGCTTTCAAGCCTTATTATTCATCTGGTTAGACCTTCTCTTGCAGAGGTGTAACAGGCAGCTGTGGGGTCACAGCCCATGGGCTTGGTGACTTGCAGGACACAGAGGCTCTGCTAACTCTTCTTTTAGGAGCCTTGAGGCTCACTCTTGGGTGCATGCTCCCTTTCCAGCCCTTGTGTCCTTGAAAGTGAGGGCTGGAGGCTTGGCTGCTCTGTCCTTAGAGTTAGGAGGATTCTCTGAGCTGCTTCTGCAGCTTGTGGGTACCCTTGCACATCTCTGTCTCTTCTTTCATTCTTCCCTAAGGCAGTAGTCCTTATATTGCCCAGAAGATTGATGATGTCTTGGCCTTCTCCACAGACACTTTCTTGGGTGTAGGACAGATGTGAGGTGACTTTTCCATTGTGGTTATTAAATGATCTTTTGGTCAGCTGTGGCCACCTTTGGCAGAGTGTTTCCAGTACCTGCTGTTGGAGGCTGATCCTAAGCCTAAAGGCCTTCTGATAGCTAAATCTTCCTGGCAACTTCTGGGCTAAATGTCTCTAAAATGCATGTATGTGCATTTGTTCAAGGGCCGAGGTGGTCTCTCAACCTCCCTTCTGAGGTTTAAATCTTCATTGCCTTTGTCAAGAGCAGTTCCCTGACATCAGAGATAGCAATAGCAGAGAAAAATCTTGACTGGCTGCCATTGTAGTGCCAGTGGTTGCAGCACTTTGGAGTTGCTCATTTGCAGATGCTGTGACCCCCACAGTGGTGTTTCTGGGATTGCTTTACAAAGGCAAATGGCCTTAGGCTGCATGGTGGCCTCCTCTACAAGTGCTGTACTGAAGGCATCACTACGGTTGCTGACAAAATTCAGAGGGCATAGCAAACTCCTCAGATGAATTCAGACATCCTTGTACTGAGACTGCTTCATGTGCTGGGCTGTACTAGTGAAAACAACACAGATGGGAACCTAAGAGATGCTTAAATGACAACTGAGCCTTCTCTGACCTGTGCCTTTCTCTGAATCAAGCATTCAGTCTGGTGTGCCCCCAGGGACAAAATCTCAGGGGTCTCAGCCTTATGGGTAGGCTGAGCTAAAGGTGATTATCCATGATGCTTGTGCCACTGCTGTTGATGTATCCAGTAGAGGGTTCTGGATGTATGGAATGGACTAGGCAATAACTTAAAGATCCCAGGAGGGAGTGGAAAGGCAGGGATACTTCAGGGCAGAGAAAAAAGCTGTGCAAAAAGCTGCAGAAAGAATTTTAGAGTCATTCAGGGTTGGAAGGGACACAAGGATCATCCAGTTCCAACCCCCCTGCCATGGGCAGAACCTCATCCAGCCAGGCCTTAAACACCTCTAGGGATGGGGCCCCAAACACCTCCTCCCTGGGCAATCCATTCCAGGCTCTCACCACTCTCATGCTCAACAACTTCCTCCTCACCTCCAGGCTCAATCTCCCCACCTCCAGCTTTGTTCCTTTCCCTTTAGTCCTGTCACTCCCTGACAGCCTCAAAAGTCCCTCCCCAGCTTTTTTGTAACCTCCTTCAGATCCTGGAAGGCCACAGGATCTTCTTTGTGGTAAGAGTTTTCCAGTGATCTCAGTCTCACTCAATTTTTTTCTCTGTAGGTGATCATTCCTGGTTTAAGACAATTGAATCCAAAGCATGTCTGAATAAGCTTTAGTTTCTGTAGCACTGGAGTCAATGAATCTTACTGTTTTGAAAGTGAGATAATTGAAGGAAGGTAAAGAAAAGTATTTGCTGTTCAAACAGCTTCCTTATTTTGGTGTTCTTCGAATATCCCAGAAAGAGAGTGACCATTGCCATCTTTCTGAAAGTTGAGAGTGCAGTCAAACTTGACATAGTTTTTTTTCTTAAACTAACGTATTCTTTGAGGAGCCCTGAAAAAATGTGGTTGGTTTTTGGTGTGCATGAGGTGGGCAGGGTTTGGGTGGTTGCATTTTATTTGTTTGTTTGTTTCTGTCAATAATCATCTCCTAGACTTGCCTACTTCCTTTGCTTAGGCTGACCTGAGAGAAGCCTCAGTCTGCAAGCAATGTGTGCCTGCCAGATGTGCCCTGGGAAAACAGAGCCTGTTCTCTAACAGGGCGTTCAGGCCCCCAGCCCAGACACTACTTGGAACTACTCTGAAGGATGGACCCCCCCCAGCATGGACTCAAGGTAGGCAGAGCTCTCCAAACAAACAGTGCTTCACAAAGGAGTGTGGATGAATGGGGCCAGGAGATGAATGCCTTGTCATTAAGTCAGACTGCTCATCACTTTGCATGGAGCTAAATGAATCTGCTGCCCTGATGGCATCACCCTGCTATACCAAGGTTATTCTTTGCCACTGTCTCCTGTGCATCAGGCAGGAGCATGAGCGCCTTTTGCTGTAATTCCTCTTTTGTGCTTCTGTCTGAGAGGATTGTACGAAAAAAATCTCACCTGTGCTAATTGCAGTGTCCATCTTAAGCCATCTGATAACAGGGTGAAAATGAAGGCAGCCCTCAATTGCTGAAGTGTTGCTGGCAGGATGTGCCTGCCCTTAACAAACTCAGGTTATGCCTGAGTGGTAATGAAAGGCAGCAGAGGAAAGGTTAATCTAAAAACTGCAGGTGTGCACAAAGGATGGCACAAATGGCATCTCTGGATGTGGTCCCTCTTGTGAACACGGAGTGGGTGCTGCCTGCTGCAGAAAGACTGCACTGCCCTTCCTCTCTCCCCCAGCATTTCTCTTTTGGAGGTGGGTCTTGGGGCACAAGAAGCCATCAACATACAACAGTGTGTAAGCCCTTGCTATATAGAGTATGGACACTCCAATTCCTGGACATTGACTGGAATGAAAGGGGTAGAGAGTAGGAATTCATAGAGTTTTCCCTATCCACTTCTCACCCAGGAGAGCTGTGCAAGAGCAGACAGATTTTAACAGCATGGGAGCCCTCAAGGGAGAGCATGTGAAAGGCTAAAACTCAGACTCCTAAATGATCTATCCTTATCATCAGCACAGCTCCTTTAGACACTTCCAGAGTAGATCTTGGATAGGGAACATCAAAGATGGCAGGCACTGATCCCCCAAAGCCTGAGTAGGAGATGCTGATTTCAATGTCTAGAATTATTCTTTTCACCTCTAATAAGAAAGCCGTTTCCTAAATAGAGCCCACTTGGTTAGCTTGCTTTAGAATAACAAAAAAAAGCCCAAGCAAAGCCTGATACTCAGCAGTTTTTCTCTGCCTATAGTCCCATCACTCTATTTTTAGGCTGCAAAGCCAAGAAATTGATTTTTGTGTCCATCCTAATGCTTAGGGTCTGTTAGGGCTGCAGAAGATCTTAGACCCGGAATGGGAGGCTTATGGTTGGTGCAGATCTGGCTTGTGGGGTAGAATTGGGATCTGTAAGATCCATTTGGACATGCTCCCATTTTTTGATCACTGAATTTGAATCTGTTGATCTTGTTAGCTATTTTCAAGCATGCCGTCAGTATGGGGCTGAGGAACTGCACAGCTCTTTGTCTGCAGGATTCCTGCCCTTGTACTTCTTACCTGAACTGCTGTTACACATCTGGCTTATAAAATACCTTTTTTGTCGGGGAATCGCGGGAGACAAGCACAACAAGGCGATTCCAGCAAGTCTCAATTTTATTAAGGCAAAGCACTCTATTTTATAGTACTCTTAATTAGCTAATACATATTGCAAAAGCTGAGCTCATGATTGGTTAATAGGCAATTCGCGTCAATGCGAGAAACACACATTTTTGCGGTTAGGTGCAATTAGCACTTCTTTATCTTTTTGCATACCAAGCTGTCTAGCACCTCTTTATCTTTTAGCATACCAAGCTGTTTGAAGATCCTCTTTCTTAAACAACATCTGTGCTCAAGGCTATTGTGAACCTGCTGTGACCCTGCTGAGAGCCAGTGCTCCTTTCAAACCCCAGTTAGCTTTAAGGTGTCTTTTTCTCTTAGCCATTCTAAGTTACTATCCTTATACAGTGCCCATGTCCTCTCTGTTTTAACCATTCATCCACAAAATTCTCAACACCTTTTCCTCTCCAAGGAATCCTACGTTTTGCCCACAAACCAATATATTACTTTTTGGAAGAGCAAAATCCTGACTCCAGCAAGGGCAGGCCACATCTGCCAATCTTCTTGGAGCCAAAGCAGATGACTCGGTTTCTAGTGATCTCTAATTGGCTTCCTGGTATGTTATTAGCTTATTACCTGGAGGTGACAGGTGCTCAAAAGCACCAAATATTTTCTCCCTACTTTGTTAAGGAGTATATTTGGTTAAAAATAGTCACCCAGCACTTGTCACTTAGAATCAAAAGCCTCATTGATCTAAACATATGCGAAGCACATCTTGCACCATCACTGAGAAGTGGAGAGAAGGTCCACGTAATAGATGCTTCCATAGATGCCACACAAGAAAACAGAGGAGACTCCTGCTCAAGAGACAACGTCATAGATGCCTTGGGGCATGTCACTGCTGACTGGATCCATGAAGGCCTTCTCTGAGAGCTGTGCAGCTGAAAAACTTGAGGTGCTTCAACCTCACAGCTTTCCTGCAGTAGTAGTAAAGACAATGTGGCTAAATTGCATTTACCTGTGAACGTTTCATGTCCTCAGAACTGTAGCTGTCACTGTTCAGACTGATGGGGTTCAGTGGGACTCCCCCAAGGAGATGAAGAATTGATTTTTCTCCCTGTAGGCACCGTGATCCCCAATGGTAGACAAACACCAAAGTGTGATGCTGCCTTGCCTCTCTGGGTGCCTAAAGCAGTACCTTAGAGCCCCTCTGCAAGTGCAGTTTCTTGTTCTGTTTCTATGGAGTTTATGTGGTCAGAGCCCTAAGAAATTGGACATATTTATCCTCCCAGCTGCCATCTACTCCTGGAAGGTGTTAGACAGGAAGAGGGAGGGCAGAGCAATTACTGTGTAATTTGTGTCTCTGGGCACTTGCTGGCCAGAGCCAGCACAGCACAAGAGTGCAATGGAGGATGGGCTTAATTTAGAGCAAGGGAATTGGATGTTAGGAGAAGGTTCAAACCTCAGCAGCAGCTAATGCAGGCAGAGGTGGTGACAGAAGGTGTGTGGGTAAAGTATTTTCTATGTGAAATGTCTTTACACCCTGCTGCTGCATACCTCCATACACTGTGCAGAGGAAGGAGAGACGGAGATGGAGGCTGAAGTGGGCACCCAACTGGAAAGTGTTCCTGGCCTGATTTGACAGTAACTTTATCCATGGGGACAGTTTAGAGAAAATATGTTCTGAAAGTACTTTATTTCCATGTAGAGCTTGACACAGGCATAGACAGACAGGAGGTGGTGACAGCTACTACCAGAGCCATTTGTTCTCTTACTCCTCTTCAGCTTTTGTCAGCATAAAATGATTATTGGTGGAGTTTGCCAAATCCAGAGGTGGGGAGAGAGGGCAGAGCTGGTCTTGTAGCTAACTTGAATGTCACCTATAGAAATGACATGAAAATAAGGCTTCAGGAAATGATTGGTTTGGCCTAATAATCCTGTCCATCAAAATGGGGTGAACCTTTCACACAGTTTGCCTTAATAAAAGTGCAGCTCAGATATCTCCTATTTGGACTTTGCAGTAGCAACTCTCTTGGCATCAAAAGGATTAAATGAGTTAGCCTGAAATTATATTGCTAGTAAATCTAGTTTCATATATTCTGCTAATAATGCATTAATAACCTTTTAGTAACATGTAATTTTTTTTTCCAAATTAACCTAATGAACTACACTTGAAAACTACTCACAATTTCATTAGGACATTTTTTTGGTAAAATGAATCCATAATAAGACTTTTTAAAAAAACAACCCAAAAAACTATTAGCAAAGCTATTTTATTTCCTGGCATGTTTTCATTACTGCTAATAATCTTACTGAAGTCAATGGTTCAATCTAAGAACACGTGAGCCACTCTGTAAGGATCTGGACCAGGAATGAAATACAGAATTTTCAAATGTAAAACAGGCATAGAGTAATCTGTGGCACAGAGGCCTTCAAACATTGGTAAGGTCTCCCACATGGCACAGTTTTTTGCACCTTCTTCTCCTCCCCATTCAAACCCTCAGAGATGGAGGGGACTGGAGGGGCAGAGAAGGAAAGAATTTGGAGTGCTCTACAACAGACCACTTGCTGGATAAGTAATTGGCTGGCTGGTCACAAGCAGAGAGTGGGGATCAACAGCACAATGTCCACCTGGAGACCAGTGACAAGTGGCATCCCTCAGGGGTCAGTGCTGGGACCAGTGCTATTGAACATCTTTGTCAGCAATACGGACCGATGAATCGAGCGCACCCTCAGCAAGTTTGCAGATGACACCAAGCTGCATGACACAGTCAACTTGCTAGAGGGCAGGGATGCCATCCAGAGGGACCTGGACAGGCTGGAGAGGTGGGCCCAGGCCAACCTCATGACATTCATCAAGGTCAAGTGTAAGGTCCTGCACCCGCGTCAGAGCAATCTCAATAAAACTCCAGGCTGGGTGGCAAATGGCAGAGAGCAGCCCTGAGGAAAAAGACCTGGGGGTCTGGGTTGATGAAGAGCTCAACGTGAGCCTCCAGTGTGAGTGAAGCCCAGACAGCCAACACTTTCCTGGGCTCCATCAAGAGAAGCATGGCCAGCAGGGCAAGGGAGGGGATTCTCCACCTTTGCTCCTCAAACCCCACCTGGAATACAGTGTGCAGTTCTGGAGCCCCCCAACACAAGAAGGACACTGAACTGTGGGAGCGAGTCCAGAGGAGGACTGCAAAGATAATGAGAGGGCTGGAGCAGCTCTGCTATGATGACAGGCTATGAGGGTTGGGGCTCTGCAGCCTGGAGAAGGCTTCCAGGAGACCTTATGGTAGCCTTCCAGTATCTGAAAGGAGCCTACAGGAAGGCTGGGGAGGGACTATTCACAAGGTCTTGTAACAACAGGATGAGGGGGAATGGGTTTAAACTGGCAGAGGGGAGATTGAAAATGGATGTTAGGAGGAAGTTCTTTGCAGTGAGAGTGGTGAGACACTGGAATGGGTTGCCCAAGGAGGTTGTGGCTGCTTCCTCCCTGGAGGCGTTCAAGGCCAGGTTGGATGAGGCCTTGAGTGACCTCTTCTAGTGTAAGGTGTCCCTGCCTATGGCACAGGGGGGTTGGCACTGGTCCCTGCCAAGCCAAACCATTCAGGAGTGTCTCACGTCTGTGAGGCACATCCTTGCAGTGCCTAGAGCTGAACCAGAAGGAAAACCTGAACAGATTTGAGCACTGCTGCACTAAGGTGTGAGCCCAGAGTGCCAGCCAGGCAGGGCTGCACCATTTTCCCTGGCACTTGAGCCAGAAGGTGCAATGGGTCCTTTCTGTTGCATTCCTGGATGCAGGACCAGCTCAGGGTTGCTGGGCAGGGCGTTGGTGCCCAGAGCTGGGCTGTGCCCATGGCAACAGTGTCACCATGTCCACGGTGACCTGTGCAGCTGCCCTATAAAAGGGGTCACTAGGCTGAGGTGAGGAGAGGGTGGTGCAGGGGCAGGAGCTGGTGTAGGGGTGCCGAGGGACAAGTGGGCTCCACAGTTCAGAGCTGGGTGCCTGTGCTGCTGCTCCCTCACTCCTGTGCTGCTTCTCCCTCAGCATCAGCAGAGGTTTGGAGAGTACTCAGCTCTTTGGTTGCAGACACTCCAAAACTCAGCAGTGCTCACGAGTGCAGAGGCGAGATGGGCAGCAATCCCGTGGAGCGAGGTGAGAGCAAAGCTGCCCTCCCGCAGCCTGCCACAGGACCGCTTGAGGGCAAGCCCTCGGCAGCCTTTCCCCGGCCCCGTAGCCGCTCATCCACTGCCATTGGCTCTGCCCCCTGCAGCCTGCCAGCTGTGTCACCACCGGCAGCTGGACCCTGACATGTATGGGGTCAAGCAGGACCATCACAGGCTCTGCACTCATGCCTTCTGTGTGGTGAGTGCCCCAGGGGTTGCTTCCTGCTTTCCCACAGCCTGGCCCTGCCACACTCTCCTCAGCAACCCCTTCTCTGCTCTCTCTCGTAGAGTTCTTTGCCAGTAGCATCTCTCCTGCCTTTGTCTCATCAGATGTGGTGAGCTACTCCCTATCTGATATCCAGAGAGCTGTAGACGAGGCAGCAGAGAAGGGGAGGACCTGGCAAGCACAGGGAGGTTTGTGCCGGAAAAGGTTGACAGGAGCTTAGCCAAGACCCCAGCAAAGCAAGGCCAGGCCAGCCAAGCAGCCCTGGGAGAGAGGTCCTGCTGCCAGCAGCAGCACAGAGGCTCCAGCGCAGAAGCCTCACCTGCCAGGTGGAGCTGTAGGGGTGTCCACAGCAGGGGGCACATCCTGCCCCTTGCCAAGGGGCGTGGGGCTGGCAGTGGAGGTGCTGAGCAGATGCTGATGGAGGCTGCTGTGCTCTCTGCAGAGATGCTACATCTGCGGCAGCCGGGGAGCTGCCATCGTCTGCTGCAACCCAAGGTGTGAGCGGAGATTCCATCTGCCCTGTTGTAGTGGGTTTGCAGTGACCTGCCCCCCCACCTTTTAG
>VWZI01005151.1:0-22975 GCA_013396835.1 Psilopogon haemacephalus
GGTCTCTTCCAACCCAAACCATTCTATGATTCTATGATTCTATAACTGCCAAACATGGGAATAAAATCCTAAGGAAGGTAGGTGGTGGATTCCCCTACATTAGATCATTTCAGTCCCAGCCTGACAAGGTGCTGGGCCATTTCATTTAGACTGTATTCTTACCCTACAAGATAGGACTAGGTGATCCTTGAGGTACTTTCCAACCTTGTATTCGATGAATGTATGAATCTCTGATAATTTAACTACAGAGAAGAGCTCTATTGCTCAAAAGCAAGTACTTGTAGGTGGAACTTCTAGACACGGAACTAGAGTTACACAGAAGTTTCAGGGTTACACATAGAAGCTGGAGTTGTTTAGCATGGAGAAGAGGACGCTCAGAGAAGGAAGTTTAGATTGAAGGTTAGGCAGAAGTTCTTTGCAGAAAGAGTGACTGGCCATTGGAATAGGCTGCCCAGAGAGGTGGTAGAGTCACCATCCCTGGAAGTGTTTAAAAAGAGACTGGATAAGGCACTTGGTGCCATGGTTAGTTGATTAGATGGTGTTGAGTTATGTTGGACTTGATGAGCTCGAAGGTCTTTTCCAACCTGATTAATTCTGTGATTCTGCAATTCTGTTTTACTGTCAGCTGGGGAATGCAGGAGCTTAAAACTTTTGAAACTGTAAAAATTCAGACCCTGTACCTTTAAGCCACACGTAACCTGTTTTGTTTCCATTTTCTAGTGCATGCTTCTTACCTGCTATTTCTTTTAAATATTAGTATATCAAATTCCTTGGAGTTGTTTTAAATCTTCTTGTTGTTTGATATGGCTCATTTCATCACAGCTTCAGCAATACGGACAGTGGTGAGAATAAAAGTATCTGTTAAGACTAAGATTTGAGATACAAAGTGAAGGAGAGAGGAAAATGTACTCCATAGCAGGAATAAGAATGTCTGGTAAAATTATAACTTCATATGGATAGAATATTGAAAATTAGTAAAATTCACAGGAAAAGAAATTAAGATGAGAAAACCAGAATATCAATTTATAATAATTTTAAAATAGCAAAAATAAGCATTGTTGGAATTGTAGAAGGAGAAGGATATTACAGCAATATCAGCTATTGTTTTTGTTGCACAGCTCTGATATGGGCTTACAAAGCTTTATTCCCCGCCCCCCTCCATTAATTATTGTTATTTTCCTCATGAATAATGGTTTGGACATTTAAATTGGGATTCTTTAATTAATCAAACAGTATAGCCCAACCACCAAAATGAGAAATTTCCAAACAGAGGTCCCAGTTTTATATGGGGGGAAGGGGAGGAAAGCAGCCCATTACAGCCCTCTGAATATGGCCAAATATTGTAGGCTTCACAAATAAGCAGGGCTACTGGCCCAGCTGGGGAATAGAGGCAGTGCTCTGCTTTGCCACTCTGTATTTCTTTTGCTGGTTCTTCTTCTCTATGCAGTTTCCAGAAGGCAGGATGAGTCTCGGAGCACTGCTTGTTTTCCATTGAGCCTGTGGGATTGATTCAATTTGGTTTTACATAAGGAAAGTGGAACGGTTATTTCTGTAAAAAGTAGCTGCAATAAGCACTACAGTAAAATCAGTAGACAAGTAGGTAAGAAATTAAATAATGATAGCTGAAGTACATAGCCAAGGTTATTATTTTTGCCCTTCAGGTAAACTATGTCAGCTTTTTTGCTGCTCATGCTTGCTGACCAATACTTGCAGATAAGTAAGATGAGGATCTCTGTGCTAGCCTCTGCTTTTTCTGCCTTATCAAACTCATAGCAAGCATTTCTGTCAAGAGGAGTCTCTCAAGCATAAAAATATGTTTAGCCCTCTCCAAGTCCTGGGGGGCGACTAGAGAGAAGGGGACATTGGAACACTGCTTCATCTCACTTCTGCCAAGAAACAAATCCTTGGAGACAATTGGAACTGAAATAAATTTGAACAGCCTCTGAGGACTAGGCCCACATTACTTCACACATACAGTGTTTTAAAACTGCTTTTTCCTCCCAGTCTCTGATTTCTACAACAAGTACACCTCAGTTGAACAAAGGATCCCACTCAGTGGGCTGGCCAGAAGGAAGGAAAGTAAGAATAAGTGTAAATATACACAATTTGAGAGCCTGCAGTGGTAAGGAGCTGGGCTTGGTGATGTCCCTTAAGAATAGGAAATTCTGGCATGCAGTAGCAGTAACAAAAATAGAAGTTAGATTATTTTGCATAGTAAAATCTTGGATAATATTTAAACAGTTATTTTAGAAAAAACCCAAACAAACTTACAAGTCTTATTGCAAAACAATAAGCAGGACTTGGATGACACTTACATAAAGAAAAATAAACAGAAAACTACACATTCCAGAGAATTAATTCTTAATGAAAGTTAGAACTGCTACTGGTATTTTAGAAATCAAGAGAGGTAAATCCAAACATAAATCATCCAGAGTAGAACAGAAGTGAAGTTTAAGTGCCAAGATCCAAATCTGTGACCATGAAAGCTCCAGCTTAAGTCCTCCTTACACCCAGAGGTGCTTAAATTCCAATAGCATGGTACTTGGACAAGTGCCCTACAGCTGTGTCTAGATGTTCCTAGAAATACAAGAGGTCTGAGAGGACGCCTAGCTGACATTAGCTTCTACTTAACCCTGAGCAGATGCCAAAGCCCAACTTTCTTCGAAAAGCCCAGAAAGTCTCAATGCCAACACAGATTTGTTATCTGCAGACAGAACACAGCTCCCAAATCCAGTGAAGACTGCTAAGTGCTCTTGGGGTGACCCTTGTTTATGTGATTACCAAGTATTTAAAGAATTTATCTACAAACTGGGAGACTTAAAGTTCATTTCAGCTGTCTGTCTGATACTGTCCAAAACCACTTTTCTTCTTCCAAGGTGGAATCACCTAGAATCACAGAATTAAGCAGGTTGGAAAAGACCTCTATGATAATCAAGTCCAACCTATCACCTAACCCTTCTAATTAACTAAACCATGGCACTAAGTGCCTCATCCAGGCTGCTCTTAAACAGTTCCAGGGATAGTGACTCCACCACCTCCCCAGGCAGTCCATTCCAATGCCAATCACTCTTTCTGGTTAGAACTTCTTCCTAATGTCCGGCCTAAACCTGCCCTGGTGCAGCTTGAGACTGTGTCCTCTTGTTCTGTCACTGGGTGCCTAGGAGAAAAGACCAACCCCTGCCTGGCTACAACCTCCCTTCTCCCTTATAGAGGGCAATAATGTCTCCCCTGAGCCTCCTCTTCTCCAGGCTGAACACCCCCAGCTCCCTCAGCTGCTACTCACAGGGCTGTGCTCCAGCCCTCTCACCCGCATTGGTGCCCTTCTCTGGACACATTCAAGCATCTCAATATCTTTCTTAAATTGAGGGGCCCAGAACTGGACACAGGACTCAAGGTATAGCCTAACCAGTGCTGAGTACAGGGGCAGAATGACATCCCTAGTCCTCCTGGTCACACTATTCCTGATACAGGCCAGGATGCCATTGGCCCCCTTGACCACTTGGGCACATTGATAGCTCATATTCAGTCAGCTGTCGACCAGTACCCCCAGGTCCATCTCTGCCTGGCTGCTCTCCAGCTACTGCCACTTTGTCCCCAGCCTGTAGTGCTGCATGGGATTGTTGTGGCCAAAATGTTGAACCCTGCACTTAGCCTTGTTAGATCTCATCCCATTGGCCTCTGTCCACCCATCCAGCCTGTCCAGGTCCCTCTGCAGAGCCCTCCTACCCTCTAACAGATACACACTTGCTCCCAACTTGGTGTCGTCTTCAAACTCACTGATGGAGGACTCAATGCTCTCATCCAGATCATCAGTGAAGACNCAGGAGTTTGCTGTGGCAGTGTCAAAGGCCTTGCTGAAGTCTAGATAGACTTCCCAACATCCGTCAAGCAGGTCACCAGGTCACAAAAAGAGATCAAGTTGGTCAAGCAGGACCTCTCCGTCCTAAATCCATGCTGGCTGGTTCTGATCTCCTGTCCATTCTATAGGTGCCCTGTGATTGCACTCAGGATGATTTGTTCCGTTATTTTGCATGTCAGGCTGTCAGGTCTGTAATTTCCTGTAAGGTCCTGCTTCTGACCCTTCTTGTGGATAGGCTGCACATGGGCCAGCTTCCAGTCTTCAGGGACCTCTTCAGTGAGCCAGAACAGTTGATAAATGATGGAGAGTGGCTGGGCCAGCTCTCTCATCACACTAGGATGGGTTCCATCTGGTCCCATAGACGTGTGAGGATCCAAGATGCTCAAAAAACCCATAGCTGCTTCCTCCTGGATTACAGAGGGGCTGTTCTGCTCCTTGACTCCAGCTCAGGAGGAAGATGAATCCTCAGTCATTGTCACGGGACTGGGCTAATCAAACACAGTATCCCGTGGGATGAGGGGGTCTTGGCACCCTCCTCACCGGTTCTTCGGGTTTCGGTCGGCAGAAAAGACACGGATATCGCTTAAACGTCAGGTATAAACGTTTAACAACCAGGACAGGGGAAAACAGAGAGCTTACATGCAAGACAAATCCCGATCGCGCCTATGAACATCCGCGGAGCGCGAGGCAAAAGGGGGGAAAACATGCTCCTTCCCGAACCGAGGGGGGAAGACCACGGAAGGAGGGAGACCAACTTAAGGAAAATGAAAGAGGGATTAGAAGGAGGGAGAGAAGGGTCAGCCTTGCCGCTTAGGAGAGCTGCGTGCTGCCTGCTGCCTGCTGCCGTGCACGTGGCTGGGGCTTCTCCCAGCTGCTGTGTGGGTGGCGGTGGACGAGGAGAGCGGGAAGAAGAGAAAAAAAATGGCTGCTGACCCGTTTAAGTACCCTGCAGGGTGAACGAAGCTGTCCATCAGGCGTCCAACATTTCCCGGCCGGCCAATTGATTCAAGGTTCGACGTATATGGGCATCTCGAGGTTCCCACCCTGGGTCCCAAGGCCACCTGGGATGCCCCACCCTTCACCCCCTACCAAACCTTTTAACAGTAGAGGGAGGAGAGAGCCCAGGAATTGGATTAATTCTAGGGTGCTCCGTCATTCTATGCCGGGACAGTCATCAACCATAGATAACACTGAACAAAGTTGTACTTCTCTGTTCTTGTTGGAGCTCTGTTGCAGTACAAAAGCATTTATTAGGTCAGGAAGAGGGTAAACTTGAAGATGAATCCATAGCTTGGAAATGAGAAACTCAGATCTGAGCCAAAAGACTGTTGGTTCAGTTTTCTTTTCTAGGGTCTTCAAAGGAAAATAGCGTTGTGGTTTAAGCAGTCTTTGTGAAGTAAGACATGCTGGTTTGAATCAACTCTAGTAGCAGACTTTCATATCTGATTGCTTTAAAAAAATAAAAAATTGTATCCCACTGTCTCCAGAAAACCATACTCAGCTTTGGAGCCACATAAATCTGAGTGAACACAGACATATCTCTTCACCGCAAATGAAGGAATTGCATATAAATGGCACAGATTGCTGCTAGCAACATTTCTTATTGCCTGGCCTCATGGTGATGGTGTAGGATGCATTTGGCCCTGTGCTTAGCATTCTAGTTTTCTTGCATACTGTTTTGAAAGCTCCCAGTGTTGCTCCTTGGCACCTAACTGTGGCCGTTTGAGCTAGATTTCTAGCTCAAACATAGGGAAAAAAAGTAGTGAAGGGGTGAACATTCTAGGAATAGGCTATATAACAGCTACAAAAAGCCTTATGTCTGGGAAGTACAGTTTGTTCGCCCTTCTGCTGCTTACTTCTGCACCTGCTGCTATCTTCCCTCGCCACTGTTTTGGCTGCTGCTTCTGCTGCTTTCGCCACTGCTTGACCCCTTCCTTGGTAGTGGGGCTCTCTCTTCATCATCACTATCATCTGTTCCTGTTACCAATCCAGCCTGAGAAAGAATGCTTTTGAAGTTAAGCACCGCGAATGTCCCAGAAGATAGAGTGCTAACGGAACACCTGAAGGGAGAAAGCAAAGTCAGAAACAGATGGAAGGAGAATAGAGACGGATATAGACAAGTTCCTGGTTCTGGAATTCTGTCCGTAAGTTTCTCATTAGAGATGCTCTCATTTATTATGATTTTCCCGCCAATTAACACCTTCCACATACAAACCCCTGTACCAATTATATGGTAGCATTTACAAACGCACCTCACTTGCTGACTATAAAAGACACTGTAGAATCGCTAATTAATGGAACAATTGCATAAATCAAATTGGTTGGTCATTTGTTTCCACGGTGCTCCTCCCGACATTCTGAGGCAGGACGTTTTGCTGCCCTGCCAACAATCCATCTGCCCGGAGCCCTTGCCTCCCCTCCCCGGCTCCGGCTGCCAGTTGTAGGTTTAACCCCTACCTCCCTGTTACTGGCTCCAGAGAAGGTAAAA
This sequence comes from Psilopogon haemacephalus, assembly GCA_013396835.1. NCBI lineage: Eukaryota > Metazoa > Chordata > Aves > Piciformes > Megalaimidae > Psilopogon > Psilopogon haemacephalus. The sequence continues at coordinate 6,348 of VWZI01005151.1, forward strand.
ACCTCACTCGCAGTCTGTTTATTTCTGCATTTCTCTTTTCTCCAAACTACAACCAGACCTATAATAACAGCCAAAAACATCAAATTCAAACATACTAGGCAAACCACTGGACAACTCATCTCTCCCAGATAACTCCTAGTCTCTGACACCAGAATAACATACAGCATACTTTCAGCAACATTTCTAAACCCAAACACATCCATAACAAAATTTACAGCCTTTGCTAACACAGCTTTGACCCAGCTCCAAACCATCTCAGCAAAAAAGAAACACACATGATATTGTAGCAAGGTGATAATACGCTGCTGAACTGACAAAGTCAAAACCAAAGCAATAATGGGCCACAAAATACCAAACAAATCCGTTTTTCCTGATTATCAATCACCACTGCTCTTGTGAGACCCCACCTGGAGTACTGTGTCCCTATTACAAGACTGACATGCTGGAATGTGTCCAGAGAAGGGCCATGAGGATGATCAGAGGGCTGGAGCTGCTCTGCTATGGAGACAGGCAGAGAGTTAGTGTTGTTCAGTCTGGAGAGGAGAAGGCTCTTATTGTGGCCTTTCAGTATCTGAAGGGGGCCTACAAGAAAGCTGCTGAGGGACTTTTTAGGGTGTCAGGTAGTGACAGGACTGGGGAAGGGAATGGATCCAAGCTAGATGAGGGGAGATTTAGATTAGATGTTAGGAAGAAGTTCTTAAAACACCATGAGTGTGGTGAGACACTGGAACAAATTCCCCAGGGAGGTGGTGGAATCTCTATCCCTGGAATTTTTTAAGGCCAGGCTGGATGTGGCTCTGGGCAACCTGACCTAGTGTGAGGTGTCCCTGTCCATGGCAGGGGAGTTGGAACTAGATGAACCTTGAAGTCCCTTCCAACCTTGACGATTCTGTGATTCTGTGAAGATTTTGAGGACAAACAACATTTCTGTTGATGTGCATCAGCTCTTCTGCTGGTACTGACTTTGGCCACTCCTAATCTGATAAATGAAAGTAGTGTTTTAGATGGACAGAATGGCATCAGCAGGAGCTGGTAGGATAATATTGAGTAATTTGACAATATTGAAGATGGGCCAATACATCTTGTATTGGTCTAGAAATCACAGGAATTTGGGCTCTTGAAGTTCTACAATGAAAGCAGCAGAAGGAATTTCAGCAAGACTTAATATGCCTTTATTTGTAATTTTATCAAGAGATAAACCTAAGGAACTGAAGTCACTTTGGTTCTAAAAAACTCACTCTAAGATCCAATCTGGATATTTTTTTCTATCTTCATTTTGGTATTCCAAATATTCTTGTGTACTGCCTCACAACAAATACCTTTTAGAAAGACTGCTGCAGCAAGATCTCTTATCTCCAATGAGCAAATAACCCACTGAATTGGTGGGACAAGTGTTCTAATTCATTTTGCCTGAACTGATTGCCTTAACCTTCTTGTTTGTTTTTGCCTAAGTTAACTTCTTTTGATACTTTATGCTGTTCATCACTATGGGATTTTAATTAAATTGATATATTAGCTGTTTGGTAATTACAGTTGAATTGTCTGTTATAAATGTCACGTTGCTGTGCTTTCACCTTAGGTCAGAACTGAAAATGAGATGTTGTGCTTCAATATATTTACCCAAGGAAATTAAAACATAAGATAATTTATGATTTATCAGTATCATTAGAGGCATTTATTAAGATTATTTACTACCATGCATCATGCATTGTTTCATAAATGCATAATGGTTTGTGTCTAACTAGGAAAATAAAATTCTAATGAAGAGATTCAACTTCAGTATCTGTGGTAGCCCTTCTGTGCGGCCACCTCCTTAATCTTGTCTTGCCTGCCAGAAGCTAGATCAAAGAAGAAAAAAGAGAACACTTAGAAACAAGCACAAAGTTTGAAGTGTAGGTAATGTCTCTGACTCTTACTATCCTAAAGTGGAATTGGTAACCTGTTTGCTTCATGGAGATACTACTATGAGAAAGACAAGATTTTAGTTAATTTAACTGTCACAGTAAGCAGACTTAAAATGTGAGTCTGCTGTAAAAGTGTACATTGACTAGGGAAGAAAATAATAACCTGTTACTTTCAGATAAATGAGGTAAGAATTGTCTAAAAAATACACAAGTAAATACATGCTAAACAAAATACTCTCATGCTACGAGGAGTGGCTGAGCGAGCTGGGGTTGTTCAGTCTGGAGAAGAGGAGGCTCAGGGCAAACCTTATTGCTTTCTGCAACTACCTGAAAGGAGGTTGTAGCCAAGTGGGGCTGGTCTCTTCTCCCAGGCACCCAATGACAGAAGAGGATAACGTATCAAACTGCACTAGGGCGGGTTTAGGCTGGATATTAGGAAGAAGTTCTTCACAGAAAGAGTGACTGGTACTGGAATGGGCTGCCCGTGAAGGTGGTGGAGTCACCATCCCTGGAGGTGTTTATATGATGGAAGGGGTTATGATTAATTAATACAAGATGATTTTCCAAATTTAATATGGTTTATTAATTTCAATATTCAAACATTTCCACCCCCAATCATTAAATTTTAATAATAAACCTGTTCAATTGTAATAGTCATGGAATGATTAAACAATATCTAGATCTAGTAGTAATTATCAATATATGCATAAACGATCAACTGAATTAACTCAAGTTAGCTAATAAACACTGGAAGAGATTTGTTGCAGTCAATAGCGCCGCTTGGCCACTAGATGAACTCAGGGCCCCTCTGGGTAGGGGAGAGGTTAGGTAAACAAAAGAGCTTTAAGTTTTACTCACAAATATTATTTCTCATGTCTTGTGGGGTTATCAGTAAACTGAGACAGTACCCAGAGTGCTTGCAGGGTTTCTGTTGCCTTTCTGGCCAGTCTGGCCTCTGGCTAGATGCTGAGGCTTGCAAAACTCCTTCCCAGTTTCACCAACTGCTGGGGAAGGGGTGCAGATGATTGCTGACCTGGTCTTGGCTTTTTCTGGACTCCTGTGTGTCTCAGAAGATGCAGGCTGCTCCAGCAGGTGCAGAGAGACATCTTGCGATGTGTCTCAGTGGACGTGTTTCTCTCGTGCTAGTCATTGTATGCAGCTAATTGTGTGAATGCAATTCAAGTTGTTCCTGGAAAAAACTCAAAATTATTCCAGGCTGGAATATAACTTATATTGCTATATATAATAATAAGGTATTACAGGCACAGAATACAGAACACAGAATAATAGCAAAAGTATGGCAGAAGCATGTTGTGTTATCTGCTTATCTATTTATATATCAATGCCTGAGATTGATTGGACCTTTTGGACAAAATTAGCTTATCCAATCAGTGTGGCAGTAAGCCAAGTTATGGCCATATTTGTTGAAGCCATAGGTTTGCTGATCCCATGTAGGGAGAGACCATAGGCCTAGCAGAGGTTTAGCATGAGGCAAGCATGTGAATCTTGTTTACAATGGGATGCAAGCAAAAGAAAACAAGTTGTGTAAGCCAGAGTGCTCAGACTCCACGGCTCCAGGTCTTTTGTCCCTTTTTCATAGAATCATAGCATGATTTAGGTTTTCCTGCAGTTGCTTCTTCCCCAAAACAGAGGAAAGGCAGAAAAACATGTTTGGGCAAGCCAGCACACATACAGGCCTATTTTGACTCTTCAGGTCTACCACAACAGTTTAAAAGGAGGCTGCATGAGGCACTTAGTACCATGGTTTAGTTAACTAGAAGGTGTTATGTGATAAGTTAGACTCAATGATCTCAAAGGTCTTTTCCAACCTGCCTTATTCTGTGATTCCGTAAATGTTCAGGCACTCCTGTCAGAGTTGCAAGTTTTTCACTGCACAATTAACAACTCAGTGTGCAACATATGGATATATTTGACTACATGTTTCAGTTAGGAGTTACTTCCAAATGAGTTTGCTATCTGTTTCAGAGATAAAATAGACACATCACTAGTGTGTGTAATAGAGTGGTGCAAGATGTGGTAGTGTCATTTCCAAGCAAGATCGCATCTGAGGCTGAAACTGCACTATGCAGGACACTGCTCATACATACAATTTTGGAGAGTTTAAAATGGTGAAGAGTGAAGAAGCTATACATGTGCTATTATTGTTCTTTTATGCTAAGGAATCCACAGGATTTTAGATGCAGACTTATTCTGAGAGACATTTAGGAAGTTATGAACTAACTGAATCCAGCTGTTGAACCAACTGCTTGACTGTGTCTGTGTATGTCTTACGGGACAGGAAAAGGTCCTCATTCCTAGTGAACAGGTGATATATGTCCTGATTTTCCACCACAGCCAAGGGACTATCATCATGACATCACCCACATGCCCTTGTTTCCTGTAGAGAGCCCTCAGCATACCCCAGGAGAGGCATCTGTCTAGATGATTAAAGGAGAAGGGCTGCAAGACACCTGCAAAAAATGGGTATACAGCTAGTAGGAATCTCTCTCCTATCATATTCTGTTAAACATATCTTCTGGACTCAGAGTCTGCAGTTCTAAGGCATTTAGTCCCATTTCTTTCTATTGACTCAGCTATTCTGGTGTTACATTCACTGAGTGATCTTGTACATGTCAAATAATATAAACAAAAGAGAGAAAGTAATACATCACAATAACTCACTACATAAACTTCTAAATGCAGGGACTTTTTGTACAGTTCGTTGTAGTTTCTTGACATTTCTCTGCTTCTGGTTTAAGTACTTTTCATGTTATGATGTGCTATAAATAGAGCAGTGTGTTCAAATTCAGTAAGTAAGAGCGACTTTTTCAGACTGTCAATTTCTGGACAAAGTGCTGACATTTTAGGGAAGCTGCTTCACTTAATAAATGTGTGTGTAACCCAAATGGATTGTTCAGCCTGGACTGCTCTGTAGCTAGCCTTCACATAGGATTCAAAACATTCAAAGATGTATGTACATTGTTACATTTGAAATGAACATTTTAATTTTCCTTTTTTTTTTTTTAATACAGTTTTATGATCTTATGTATTCAGGGCTTCAACAATATTTGAAAAGTGTGAGAGAAATACAGATTAAAACCTCAGCTGAGCAAATGCCAGAGTCATGAAGTCCAGCTCCATGGCACAAAGATTTTTTCCTTTAACTGACCTTTAACTTTGATTCCTTGTGTCCCCTTTGACAACTCATTTTAGTACCTTGATTCCTTCTTCTGCAAAATGAGAAGATATGTACTTAGTCAGTTTTCATGGGCATAATGATGCTTAATTAATGTTTATGTTCATTTTATGCTCAGAAAATGGATTCTTGAGAAAGTTATTAATGGCCAAGAAGAATTTTTTGTTATTAATTCTTGGAGTGATGTACATGGCAGAACACTGCTAAGCAAAGGAGAGACACAATATCCTAGTTAACAGGACTTTGTACTAATCAAATAATTCTTGTAAGGATTTGAATTTGGCTTAGCTATTGTTGCTCCCAATCAAATTATATCAAAGCTGCATGAAAAATTCATATTCTCTTTCAGCACTAAAACATAAGAAAAGCCAATGAAGATGCTGTTTGCCCAGAAATTTTAGACTTAGGTTTACTGAGGAAATAATGTCTTGATGAAATAGGAGTCACGGTCTGAAAAAACATTTGGCAGAATTTTGAAACAAGACTATCAAATTAAATAAATCTGCACAGTACTGTCATTTGGGTTTGTGGTGATTTGAGCTAGATTTCTAGCTCAGACATAGGAAAAAGTAGTGAAGAGGTGAACATTCTAGGGATAGGCTATATAACAGCAACAATGGATAAGTTAATATAATTTAATTGGAGCATCAAGAGCCTTATGTCTGGAAGTACAGCTTGTTCTGCCTTTTTTGCTGTTTACTGCTGTGCCCACTGCTATCTTCCTCTGCCGCTGTTTTGGCTGCCACTGCTGCTGCTTCTGCTGCTTTCACTGCTGCTTGACCCTTTCCCCATCCTCCTTAAGGTTATATATATATTTTTTTCTCTTCCTGCCTTGTAGTAGTATGTTCTTTTTATACTGTTATATTTAGCTTAAACTATAAGAAAATACAAGTTCATTTTTCCTGACTTTCCAAAAGAATCTCTGTTATAGTGAATTTATNTTGACTGAACTTTCACATATTTTGTTAAACCTAATATGTTACTTTAACATCAGGCTTTGGGGAATATAAAATGGAGTGAAGTCAAGGCTGGTGTGTCCCGGTATGGGGTGACACATACCCTAGAATTGGTCCAACCTCTGGGCTCTCTCCTCCCCCTACCGTCCAAGGTCTGGCAGGAGTTGAGGGGACGGGGGCATCCCACGTGGATCCCCCGCCCCTGGAGCCAGGGATGACCTGGGCAGCACACAGGCGTGGAGCCTTAAACCCATTGGCCAGCTGTGCCTGTCAGTCAGTCTCACGCTCCCGAGGGTATTTAAGGGGGGGCACAACGACCATTAGTTGCTCTTCTTCCTCACTCTCCTCGCTCACCGTCGTCTCCTGCCGTGGCTGCTGAGGAACCCAGCCACGTGCACGGCAGCAGGCAGCACGCAGCTCTCATAAGCGGCAAGGCTGATCTCTCTCTCTCTCTGTGCCCCTCTATTATTCCTTTCCCTTTTCTCTAATTTTGGCTGAGTTGGTTTCCCTTCTTCCCCCTCCCCTCCGGGTTCGGGAAGGAGCGTGCTTCACCCCTCCCCCCTCGTGCCTCGTGGGTAGTTTGTAGGCGCGTCGGGAGCTACCTTGCATGTAACCCCTCTGTTTTCCCAAGTTCTAAATGTTAAATTGTTGCACCTGACATTTGAGCAACGCGTTCGTCTATTTCTGCCGACCGAAACCTAAAAGAACCGGCGAGGAGGGCACTAGGACCCCTCGCCCCACAGGACCTCGCATTTAATTAGCCCAATCCCGTGACATGGTGAAATCCTTATTAATACACAGTGCCTTTTGTTAGTCCAAAACATCTAGAGCAAAACCAGTCAAGTTTGAACATCTACCAATTGTGCCCTTTTGAGTGGGCATAACAGAGGCACCAAACCACCACAGGAAAATAGACTTCCTTCTTCTTTCCATGTATCTGTCATCAACACTATGATTTTTCACAGGATCACAGAATATTAGGAGTTGGAAGAGACCTCAGCAGATACATGAGTCCAATCCCCCTGGCCAGAGCAGGACCACACTATTCCTGATACAGGCCAGGATGCCATTGGCCCCCTTGACCACTTGGGCACATTGATGGCTCGTATTCAGTCAGCTGTCGACCAGTACCCCCAGGTCCATCTCTGCCTGGCTGCTCTCCAGCTACTGCCACTTTGTCCCCAGCCTGTAGTGCTGCATGGGATTGTTGTGGCCAAAATGTTGAACCCTGCACTTAGCCTTGTTAGATCTCATCCCATTGGCCTCTGTCCACCCATCCAGCCTGTCCAGGTCCCTCTGCAGAGCCCTCCTACCCTCTAACAGATACACACTTGCTCCCAACTTGGTGTCGTCTTCAAACTCACTGATGGAGGACTCAATGCTCTCATCCAGATCATCAGTGAAGACATTAAACAGGACTGGGCCCACCACTGATCCCTGGGGCACACCACTAGTGACTGGCTGCCAATTGCATGTCACCACCACTCTCTGGGCCCAGTCATGCAGCTAGCTCTTAACCCAGCACAGAGTGCCCCTGTCCCAGCCATGGGCTGCCAGCTTGGCCAGGAGTTTGCTGTGGCAGTGTCAAAGGCCTTGCTGAAGTCTAGGTAGACTACATCCAACTCCTGGAGTACAGGGGAGCTGTTCTCCTCCCTGTCCCCACCTACCAGCTCTGGTAGCCACCTGTCCTGAGGACAACCTTCTTTACTATTGAATATTGAAGCAAAGAAGGTGTTAAGCACCTCTGCCTTTTCCTCATCTCTAGTCACTGCATTCCCTTCCTTGCCCAATAAAGAGCAGAGGTTAATCTTGCCATTCTTTTTGTCATTAATATATTTATAAAAACATTTCTTGTTATCATTAACAACAGTGACCAGTCTAAGTTCTAACTGGGCTTTGGCCTCTCTGATTTTCTTCCTACATGACCTGGCAACATCCTTAAATTTTTCCTGTGTTACCATCTCCTCTTTCCAAAGTTAATATGTCCTCCTTTTTCCCCTTAATTCCTTCACAAGTCTGTCACCCATGCAGGCGGTTTCTTGAAGTAGGTCCAACCTTCCTGGAACCTTTTGTTTTTAAGGGCTTTTTCCAAGGTACCCTTAGAGCTAGTTTGTTGAATAAGCCGATATCTGCCCTGCAGCACTCCAGTTAAAGTCTATATATTACCTGCATCATGAAACCTCAGCAAATCTGCCAGTAAACATAAATGTAGGAATGTGATGAGTGTGAAAATAATGAGCATTTCATCCTTCATTCACACAGCTTAGGAAAATAACTAGTGGTACACAGATCATTTGACTTTGGCTCTCATAACATGGCAACAGTTCCCACAGGGGAGCAAGAGATAGTCGTTGCAGGTGGCCCAGGGGAATACCAGGTCTATCTACAATAATGAGGAAGGCCATGCTTGCCTAGGTTATGCTAATAGATGAATATTTGTAGATGTGTATACGATACTCAATGCTATATAAACACAGGTGTAATGGGCAATAAAGGTCTTCCACTAATTCATACTGAGTTGCATGAAGTCCATGGAGCATCCTTCGCAGATGCATCTGACACATAAACATTTAAGATATTTCACAGCAAAAATCATAGACAAAACAAAAAACCACACAAATACCCCACACCCACTCAAAAACAAACAAACAAAAAAAATCCCCACACCAAATCATCTGCAGTCATCTATATAAACTGTTTCAAACAAACTTGACAATCTCAGGTATCAGTATAGGTCAGGAACTGGCCTGTTGGGAGGCAGTGAAGGGGAAAAGGACCGAGGGGTCCCAGTAGATGGGAGACTGACCATGTGCTAGCAGTGTGCTGGGCCAATGCCATTCTGGGGTGTATTAAAAGGGCTCTGGCTAGTAGGTTGAGAGAGGTTCTACTTTGCCTTGGTGAGGCTGCATAAGTACTGTGTCCATGTCTGCCTCCCCAACCCCAGTTCAAGAAAGACCTCAGGGAACTGCTTGAGAGAGTGTATTGATTGTGGGCTATTGAAGAGGCTGAAATTATAAATTATGTAGCTTTTATAATTTCCAAAAGCCCCACCCACAATCTGTGTGTAGATTAGTTTAAGTTTGGGTTCTAATTCGGTCGGGAAAAGTCTTCACAATGATGCCTTTTCTTGTAATTCAGGAAAAATCAGAAAAATGGAAAGGTTTGGGCATGAAACTTGCCCTACTTACAGATGGGAGACTGTCTCAAAGTCCGTGCGAGGTTCGTGTCTCCAGGTCCGTGTTCAGGTCCCAGTGCAGGTCCGTGCAGGTCCCAGTGAAGGTCTAAGCAAGTCCTTGCAAGTCCTTGCAAGTCCAAGCAAGTCCTAGCAAGTCCTGCTGCAATCTGTCCAGCTGCCATATATATACTGAGGTGATCTGTTGCCTCCCTGTTCAAGCCCATGGAGGGTGGGAGAAGGCACTTCACACCTATTGTACTAAGCCTCCGGTGACAGAGGTGGGGAGGGAGGAAGACCGTTTCCTGCCCCATTCACACCTCTGGTGGGGCAGTGGACTGGGTGTGCCCTGCCACAGTTCACACCTCATTCAAACCTCCGGTGGGGCAGTGCCCTGCTCTGCCACAGAGAGTCCAGCACAGAGCCACAAAGATGATGAAGGGAATGGAAGGTCTTCCATAGGAGGAGAGCCTGAAGGAGCTTAGGCTTTACTGCTTGGAGAGAAGGAGTCTGAGAAGTGATGTCATCAATGTTTTTAAAGATGTGCAGGGTGAGTGCCAAGAGCATGGAGCCAGGCTCTGCTCAGTGATGCCCAGTGACAGGACAAGAGGCAATGGGTGAAAGCTGAGCACAGGAAGTTCCATGGAAGCAGTAGAATGAATTTTTCCCCTGTGAGAATGACAGATTACTGGAACAGGCTGACCAGGAGGGTTGTGAAGTCTCCCTCTCTGGAGATACTCAAGACCCACCTGAATGTGTTCTTGTGTGGTTTGTTCTAGGTGATCCTGCTCTGTCAGGGGGCTTGGATTGGGTGATCTTTTGAGGTGCCTTCCAGCCCCTGACATTCTGTGATTCTGTGAGTCTCTGATTCTGTAACTTGAAAATAAGCAGGATCACACTTGTTGAGAATGCAGATATCTGTGTATTCTGGCTACAGACAGAAGAATACACTCCTGTTTCCCAAGCGTGTCAGCCAAGTGACCCACTGAACAGTGAGGAAAGTCTGCTGAAAGTGCTTTGCCTGCAGTGATTTCCTCAATGGGAGCAAACTGTGTCTGAACTGCCAGCTAGACTCTGAGTGGGCAGGCATGTTACATAGCACAGGGAAGGTAAAAGACATGGCAGCCTTTTGAAGAGAGAGAAAATTCACAGCCAGCTGAACATGAAGTGTGGCCAGCAAGGCAAGTGAGGGGATTTTCCCCATTTAATCTGCTCTCCTGAGACCCCATCTGGAGTACTGTGTACAGTTCTGGAGCCCCCAACACAAGAAGACATGAAACTGTTGGAGCTAGTCCAGAGGAGGCCATGAAGACACTCAGAGGGCTGGAACAGCTCTGCTATGAGGACAGGGTATGGGAGCTGGGGCTCCTCAGACTGGAGAAGATAAAGCTTCTAGCAAACCTCACTTTCACACTCTCTGATTGTTCTCAATCTCTTTACCTACTCTCTCAGTTTGTGACAGAGCATGATCTGAGTTCCCACACGCTTTCACCCTGTGACTCTTGGCCGTGTTGTTGTGACCAATACCTTCTCTCTGCCCGGGAAGGAATCAACCACTGTTTGTTCTTTCCCACTAACCCTGCTCCCTCACTCCTACACAGAGCTGTTCCTCCTCCTGCAGGCTGGTCACCCTAGAGGTGTGAACTTCTGTAGTGCACTGGCAGTGGCTCAAGGCCCTGCCTGACAAGCTGCAAACATCTACAGGGCCCCTCGCTCGGGGTATAGCCAATCACTGCTTGCCCTTCAGCAAATTGTTTAAAACTCTCTCAGCATGCAGCTTGGTGGGACATGGTGAGACAGCTGCAGTGCTGCCTCTCCAGACTGGCGGCCTGCTGCTGGCCCGCCCACCTTTGTGTCTTGCGCGGTAACCACAGCAATGTCCCCAGAGCATCAATCCCTCGTGGGATTGATCCTGAGGGATCTGCCCCTGGTGCCCCTCCTCCTCTCTCTCTGAGTGCCTCTGCTTCAGCAAGCACTCAGGGCACATGGCAAGGAAAACCCTTAATTGCTGGAGCTGTTGCTGGCTCTCCCGCGTTTGTATCTCATGTGGTAACCACAGTATCGCACCCAGCTGCTGTACAACTGAGAAAGAATATTCAGGCACCACATTAGTAATTTCTAACCCTTCCCTCCTATTTAGAAATCATACTAATAAGTTCATCATCTCTGTGTTGCTTATTTTGAGTAGAAGTGTATCTGAGCAACTGGCTGAATCTAACTACATGTCTTTGAATTGATCCAATTACATGCCTCTGTTGATTTGTTTTCTGAGGCTGAAGACTGTGAATCACTTGCTTTTGAAACCATGTGTCCATTTCCATCAACTAGAGTCTGCAAGATTGTAGGGCCAGGCTGGATGACGGTCTGACCAATCTGATCTAGAGTAGGGTGTCCCTGCCCATGGCAGGGGGGTTGGAAATAGATCATTGTTTGTGGGAATGTGAAATAATGAGCAGTCTGGCCTTGGTTGACATTGCTGAAGAGGATACAGAACTCTGATTATCATAACACAGCAACTGCCTCCCACAAGGGAGTAAGAGATAGTGAGACATCTGGTTAGAGAATAACAGATTATCATGCATATTAATGAGTAGGGTTGTGCTTGCCTAGGTTGTGTTAACAGAATTAATATTTGTAGGCATGGTGCTGATACTTGGTCTATATAAACACAGGTATAATGGGTAATAAAGGGTTTCTACTAATTCACATTGAATGGCCTGGAGTCCATTGGAGCATCCTTTGCAGTGACTCTAATAATCCTTGTGGTCCTTTCCAACCCTGACAGATTCTTTAATTCTGTGATTTTCTCTGAATATTCACCTGAGCTAGATGTGGAAGGTTTGAGTTCTCATAGAAATTGAAAAAGTTTACAGAAGGAAGCAGACATGTTCCAATAGTACTTGGCCATGCCTGTGTTCATGAGCGTGGTGAGTTAGCAACTTTCCCACACACACTATTGAAATTTACCAGACTAGCTCAGACAGCTTGGAAGTTATATTTAAAGAAAAGCACAATTCACAAGCATATATACACAATATATTTAGAAATACTTACAATTAGATACAAATACAGAAATCCAAAGTCCCTCCTGGACAAATGAAAAGCTGCCCAGAAGGGCTACGCCGCAAACCAGGAGATGGGAGATGGTTTGATGCAAACAAATTCTCTCAATTTTATTAGCCTTAGAGTGGGCTTATATACATTCTGAGCCTAATACATACAAGATGTCATGCATATGTGGTAAATGCTGATTGGACAAAACCTGTTGTCCACGCGTCTGGTGGCTATAGCTGATTGGTAAAGGTCAGGTGTTCATGCAATTACATAATCACAATGGTCAGTTTATGATTATTGGCAAATAAATGTGTTGTTGTTCTTATGTAACAATTTTTCATTTACTTCTTATGGAAGTCGCTGCTTCTCTCAAGGCCGTTTCTCTTCACCTTTTCAACCTTTCATAACTCTTATACGATACATCCTGTCCTTATTACGTATCTTGTCCCTCTTTTAGACATTCTGTTCCCTTTTAGGTATCCTGTTGCTATGGCTTATTTCAATATCCTGATACAACAAATCATTCATATTTAGAGTTCCTACAAGCTCAAAGCTGCCCTCTCTTTCTCCCTCTACTTTCCCGGACAGACAAACAAAACAACCAGCAAAGCTTATGCTGCTATGTGTTAGCCAATTGTAAAAGGTTAAGCCCACCTGGGACCCCCTGCATCTTCCCAAGAGATGGTTTGGCCCCTACCCAGGGGGGTCCCTCCCCACAAGGGGTAGTTTGATCCTTTTCTCCCAGGTATCATGGTTAGACACTCCCACTTCCTGCTAGGCTTTGGACTATAAAGGGGGGAGACCGAGCCCCCCTCGCTCTTTTTCTCCCTCTCTCTCCTCCTCCTCACTGCCGCGCTGCTGGAAGCTGTGCCTGCCGCTCCCCGCTGACCATCCACGTGCTCAGCAACTCACCGCATGGAGACTGTGGACTGCTTATCTGCGTTTGCAACCTGCTTCTTTCCTTCAGCACCATCAAGGTGCGGGATCGCATTTTCAGACTCAAAACCCCCTTGCCGCGGCGGTATTTTTTTTCCCTTTTCCCCTTCTCCCGGTTTCTCTTTATTCCTTCCCCCGCTTCCGCACTGTTGCATTCTCGTTTGTTTCCCCTTCCTCCTGCCTCCTGTAAAAACAAAAAACCCCACCTTTTTCCCTGTTATTTATTATTTAGAAGTTTATACCCCTTTTCACTTCCAAACGGCTTTGAGTTTTCATTTGGGCTTTTGGGCTCAGGGTAGCTGGGTGTTAAACCAATACATTTTAATTGGCGCCATCTCAACGTGGGGCTAATATTTTGGTATATTTTTCCGGACAGGATTTGGAAGTGAAAATGGACGTCTTCAAGGTTGTGTTTATTCAGGCAGTGGGGTGGTGGTTTTGGATGTGGGCATACAAGTTCATTACATATCATGTAATAGGGATAATTATAGATATGATACTGGAATATGTTAAAGCTTTGCCGGTCAGGATGTATGGGTTTCTAGTGGATTGTGTTGGCAATTTCACCAGGGCTGGGAATATGTCTGAGGTCTGGAATCACTCTGAGAATATGTGCTATGAGAGTGAACCAGGAGCCATAGGCTATGATTTCTGGTTTGTGGTGGCTGTATTTTTGCTGGCTCTAAACCACAGTGGCTATAGTTCTCACGTGGCGGCCACAGGTGGTCACCGTTTGGGAAATTTTAAAAACAAGAATGATGGGGGAGAGAAATGACTGCTGCTGCCACTGTAGGTGCCATTTCAGCACCATCGCTGAGGGGAGAGCTGAAGCCGCGCGCAGCAGCAGAGGACTGTGCAGCACCGGCTCCACTCCACAAGGCTCCAGCGGCAGCGTGGGTGGTGCCATGACACCGGGCTGCAGGGGCGTGGCCAGCGGCAGTGTGACAGACATCATGAAGCATGCATGCGGTCGGGGCGTGGTCAGCGCCAACTGCGGCATGCCCCCACCCACCATGGCAAACGGCAGCACCAGCCCACAGAGCTTATCCGTCGCTCCTATTACCACAAGAAGAATGAAGCTCCAAGCCCCCGAACCTGCAAATCATACAGCAGCAGGCACCAGTGCAGTACCACAAGGCAACAATAACAGTGACTCTGAAGTCATAACCATTTCAAGCATTCCTCAGAAAGAGATCAGAGACACAAGACACATGTATGCTCAAATGGACAATCGCTGCTGGCCTGGCTACTACACTGCTGAGATGTAGGTGCAGATGCTGCTCAGCCGGATCAGAGCGAGGCAAAGCAACTTGGGTCTTTCTCAAGGGATGGGGGAGTGGATAAGGAGCTGGGGAGGTTGGATGGGACCCACTCACTTTGGGCTAGGCTTCTTGCAGCCATAAGGTCTAGGTACCCCACAAAGGAGGATATGATGTACCACTCCTTTAAATGGTCTGACATGGAGCAGGGAATTGTCACAGACAAATGGCCATTCAAGAGATAATTTATGCAAATGGCCAGATGCCTGTGGACCTGAGGACATTAGAATGAAGCCAGCCCTCTTGAAGAGACTGGCCCAAGGTGCACCCTGGTACTATGCTCACATGCTGGGAGGGCTGCTCCTGGGGAGAGACCCTAATAATCTCCCAACCGTAAGGGAATTTGTGGGGGACCTCAGGCAGTTTGAGGACAGCGTGACCCATAAAGCACTTGTATCAGCAGTGCAGACCCTCACCAGAGATATGGATGAGCTCAAGTCCACTGTCTCTGAACTCAGGAGGGGGGAGGATGCTTGCCTCTCCCCCTCTGAGTGGGTTCAAGCGTCAGCTGTCAGGAACACCCACCGACATGTCCATGCCCCTCCCCGTAGAAGGCCAAGCCAAGCCCAGCAGGGAACATCCAGGCGCTCACTGTGGAAGACCCTGTGTTGCCATGGTGAGAACACGGACAGATGGCACGGCCAACCCACTTCAGCCCTGTGGGCTAGGGTCAAAGAGCTGCAGGGTACTGGTAATGGGAATAACTTTAGGAAGGGGGTGGCTCCAGTGTCACAGAGGCAGGCCCCTAGCCTGAGAGGTGGTGGCACAAATAGCTCTAGCCTGTGTACATCCTGTGGGAATTACACCCAACATTAGAGGTGCCCTGGCTCCAGCCAGGTGGATGCCAGGGATAACAGGGTATACTGGGACGTATTTGTAAAATGGCCTGGCACCTCGGGGGTGGTAAAGCATAGGGCGCTGGTGGATACAGGTGCACAATGCACCTTGATACCCTCCAGCCACAGGGGGTCAGAGCCCATAACCATATCAGGGGTCACAGGGGGATCACAACTCCTGACTGTAGTGAAGGCTGAGATCAGCCTCACCGGGAATGTGTGGGAGAAGCATGCCATTGTAACTGGTCCTGACGCACCTTGCATCCTGGGCATGGACTTCCTGCGGGAGGGGTACTTCAGAGATCCGAAAAGATAGAAGTGGGCATTTGGGGTAGCAGCTGTAGAGACTGCCACTGAGGAACAGCTGTCTATCCTGCCTGGCCTTTCAGATGAACCTTCCGCAGTCGGACGACATGAGGTGGAAGATGTGCAGGTACCAATTGCTTCTCGAGTGGTACACAGGAATCAGTACAGGACCAACAGAGACTCTCTACTGCCCATTCTCCAACTGATCCATGAGCTGGAGAAGCAGGATGTCATCGCAAAGATTCACTCCACCTTCAACAGTCCCATCTGGCCAGTCCAGAAGGGAGACGGTGAGTGGAGGCTCACTGTGGACTTCAGAGGCCTGAATGAGGTCACCCCACCACTCAGTGCTGCTGTGCCAGACATGCTGGAGCTACAGTACGAACTCAAGTCCAAGGAGGCAAAATGGTATGCCACCATTGACATTGCTAATGCGTTCTTCTCCATTCCCATCTCAGAAGAATGCAGAAAGCAATTTGCTTTCACCTGGAGGGGAGTCCAGTATGAATGGAAGTGACTCCCAATGGGCTGGAAGCACAGCTCGAGCATCTGTCACAGCGTAATTCACACTGTGCTGGAGAAGGGCGGAGCACTTGAGAACTTGCAGTACATCAATGATATCATCATATGGGGCAATACAGCAGAAGAGGTCTTCCAGAAAGGGGAGAAGATCATTAACATCCTATTAGAGGCCGGTTTTGCCATCAAGAGAAGCAAAGTGAAGGGACCTGCCAGAGAAATCCAGTTCCTGGGAGTCCGATGGCAGGATGGTCGCCACCATGTTCCCATGGAAGTGGTCAACAAGGTAGCCACTCTGGTGGAGCCCACCAACAAGAAGGAAACACAGTCCTTCTTGGGGTCTGTGGGCTTCTGGAAGATGCACATTCCAGGGTACAGTCAGATTGTGAAACCCCTATACCACGTAACCCGCAAGAGGAACAATTTCGAG
>VWZI01005154.1:584-10974 GCA_013396835.1 Psilopogon haemacephalus
AAAAAAAAAAGACTAGAGCCTTGTCTCAACAGTTCTTGCAATCTCGCAATGCAATGAAAAATCCAGTGATTAAAAAAAACAAAAAACAAAAACAAACAACCCACCCAAAACCCAAACAAACAAAAAACCCCACCAAATTTCTCCTTCTATTAACTGACAAAAGAAGTAAGAGTAACATCAGACCATCCACCTGTCCTACATGTCAGAATTGTGCACCAGAGCTCTGAAAACTGGCCAGCTGGTAATAAAATGAGTGCAGCTTCATTGCATATGAAACTTTGCTTTTGACATGAGAAAAAAACAATTTTAGCAGCTGCAGAAGGCTAGCAGTTGCGTTCAGGTATTTGAAGATATCAGCATTCATGTAACGCTGCTCTAAGCACTCCATAACAGAATCAGGGGCTATGCAGAGGAAACGGGGAAGAAATAGATAAGGCTTTTGATACTACTCCCAAGACAATTTCTGCCGCGTCACCTCTATTTGAAAGTGAAAGTTACAAGGTAACTCCGGTCAACGTATTGATATGTAAATAAGTGACAATTCTGAATCACTAGAGGAAAATCCAAGCAGTATAGTTGTCAACTGTGAAACTCTAATTATCAGCGGCACTTGAAAGTGTAAGACACATGACTGTTAAAATGTTTAAGACCTGGAGCTTAAAAGAAGCAGATGAGAAAGAACAGAAAGTGGCTTTACAGACTATATATTGCATTTCATTTATGGTATCCTTACATGCTGAAGAATCTAAGACTACTCACATGAAAGATAAAGTATTTAATGTAAAACAGTTTATCAGTGCATTTAGGTCCTGTCTTACCCTGAAATAACCAAAGGCCAGAAGTCATTGAGGGAGTCACTGCAGACTGTAAAATCCAGTTATTTCAACACAGTATCAGCTACTCTGTTCTGATTTAAGTCTTGTTTTTCCAAACATGATTAAATAGAACAATAAGCCATGCTAAATCTATCATTTACTTTGCATAAGTTTCAAAATTAAGGCAGTGAAACGAAAACCATTTTAAAGACCTTTTCTTCCTACTTACCTAGCAAATTCAGCCAGTTGTTTGGGGTCTGAGAGGTCAATGCCAGGTATCCCACCAGGAGGAAGTTTCTTCCCTGTCATGTATTCTGAGTAATCTGGAGGAGAATTCTCTCCAATGATCTGCTCTTCCACCACCGTTTCATGGTCAATATCTTTTTTATCATCTGAAATACACAAAATACATGAAATACAGTATTAAATACATACTAAAGATCAAAACAGCATGGAAGTTATTAAGTTGCATCTCAACACAAACTTACTATTGCTGCATACTTAAAAGACTATACTGCACTTGTGTATTTCCATGCTAATTGTAAAGAGCAAAAAGATACCCAGTTAGAGCATAAAGAAAACCTAAAGAACAATGGCGTATTTATTTAAGCATAGAACTAAAAAGTAACAAACAAAATAATCTATAAATGTTTGCTGCATTTGAAAGATAACACACTTACCCTGAAACAATGCCTAACCACTTCACTTCCTTAACCTCTTCAAGACTAATCTCCACCACACTCATTTCAGATCTCAACAGCAAACAGGTAACAAAGCAAGCCTATCAGGAGTGGCAATTATTTAGCCCAAGATGTTAGGACTAGTGATCTTTACCCTGGAGTCTTCAGATTCCCTTGACCTTCAACAGAAATGTCATGGAGGGACAAGAAATACAAAAACAACTTCTTGCAGGCTTCAGCATCTACTCAAGGTTTCTCAAACCTACACAGACCTGAAAGAATGCAAAATGCTAAACAGCGTGATCGCCTGCCAAAGGGACTTCTGTCTTCAGTGGCAGAGGCCAGCCTAAGCTCTTTCCCACTCCAGTAAGTAAACATTCAGAGCTTTGATCTGCATGCACGTTAAGATGCTACTACTTTATGTGCTCTAGAGCTCCTACTATGGATCAAGAACTGCAGTGAATGCAGCTGGAAGATCTGCCATGGTTGTCTACTCACATTCAGACCTCATAACATGCCCAGACACGATGCTTTCTCTCCCTCCACTTGCTGCTTTGTAACAGGAACCAAAGAGACACAAAAATGGCAGATAACAAACATCCACCAATGCTCCTCAGTGCAGTGCACACACCAACACCACTACTGTTTTCCACCCTCGAATACACCTACAATAAATGTATTTCTATATTCAATAAATGTGGTTACAACTATTCACTTTGAAGTTCACAAATTTGCACTACACTGCTACTCCTATGCTGTGTATGGGGAGTAGATTCTGCAAATCACTTTAATGCACACAAAGGGCTTAAAATGTCAAAGTATTTACAAATATTAATAGCATGTTATTTTCCAGGTAACATTTAAGGAATGGAAATACTAGGTGGTGAGGCAGAAACGGCATTGCCCATATTTAAACAAAGAAGCAAACAAACAACAAAAAGAGAGATCATAAGGCAGAAAACAAATAGTGCAATTGGGTTTTGTTTGTTTAGGTCTTGTTTGCGTGGGTTTTTATGGCTGTGATTTTTTTGTTGTCGCTGCTGTTTTTGTTGTTGGGATCTTTTCCTAAACAGAAACACAGGAAATAACAATATTCATTACTCTACTACTTAGGTTAAGAAAGCTAGGACAAGTATATATGCAAATAAATTAAATATAGGAAGGACAAATTTCTATTCAGTTTGTAATGCCTGCTTTTAATGTTTGCCACTGAGCTATTTCTAGAAATGTTACTGCTGGTTTGGGGTTTAATCTGATCTACCAGATCAAATAGCAGTTCATGTCTATGTTCCATGGTGAAAGAGGAAAACAGACTCCAAGAACGTAAATAAAGGAGCACTAACAAGAAAATACTATCTGCAGCATTAAACTTCAATAAACTACAAAATATACTTTTTTTTTCCTCTCCCCAAGCCTAGTTTTCCACTAACCACACTACCTTTCAGTCTTTACCAGCACTTCAAGGGAAGCAACTGAATTTGCTTTAAACAAGCATTATATAGTAAGTTTTACAGCACCTGCAGGAGTTCCAAATTCAAGTCAATAAACTCCCAATTCGGTAACAATTTGATTCTTCCAAACAGAAACTTAAGAAAACATACTTAGCAATGCCTGGAGACAGAAAGGCATTTTGAAGCTCAGAAGAGCACAAAACTTCTGCAAAGCTGAAAGTGATGCCTTCGCAACGCTGCAGACTAGAGAATGAGATCAGCTGCCTTTAATGTAGCCAGTTCAACAGTTACCCAGAACCTTCAATTTGACTGACAATATTCATGACAGAAACAATTTTTAATTTGCTGCCTCAAACCAGATGCATGAGTTAACAGAAATTTCAAAACAATCCTTAAGATCCTCTGAGAGCCAAACCAAAAGAAAGTCAGCCTTATCAAAGAGTGACAGTTATGTGTATATTAAAAACAATTTTTATGATACCAAAACAATTTAATTTTACAGCCATATATGCTTGCAGTTTTGAAGACTAATTTAAAACAAAACAGGCTAAACGAACAACATACAAAACATTTATCTTAAACTGTTATATCAGGCTAAGGTCTACCATGATAAAGCATCTCCTTCACACCAAAAGTCAAATAAAAGTCAAATACTTCTAAAAAAGTAGCCGCAAATTTCAACAGCTCTTTAGTATCCACACCATCCTAGTTACAAATCATCCTATGACATCAATTCAAGGGGAACACAAAACAATACACACACACACCCTCACAAAAACCCCACACCCAAAAACCACCACCACACACCAACCATACCACCACACACACACACAAAAAAACCCAAAACACCAAAAAACACAAAAAACCCCCACACACTAACAAAAAAACCCCCACTCACAACAAAAAACAACCAATGAAAAAAACATCACATACACACACTGGGAGAAAAAAAAACAAACAAAGAAAAAAATAAACAAACAAAAAAAAAAAGAGCACAAAACAAAAAACAAACTACCCCACATTTCATTGGAAGATGTTTGGATTAATTTTACCAATATCTTCTATTGACTATTTTATCATGAGTTTATTTCCCAGAATCACAGAACTTCAAGAGATCACTGAGTCCAATCCCCCTGCTAAAAGCAGGATCACCTAGGGTAGTCCACACAGGACTGAATCGAAGCAGGTTTTGAAAGTTTCCAGAGAAGGAGACTCCACAACCTCTTTGGGCAGTCTATTCCAGTAATCTGTCACCCTCACTGTATTTGTGATGCCCTACCAATCTGTACTAGGCAGACCAATGTTTGGAGGCTAAAGTCCAAGCAAACTTTCACTCAGGCTTGCAAATTTAACTGATATTATCACTTTAAACAGGGTAAATTGACAGCTTGATTTTTAATGCCTTCAAGGAAGTCCTGATGTCCACTACATCCAAATGATTTCCTCCTTTTCCTCTCAAGAAGCATCAGGGAATCAAATACTCTGCATTCAAAGCAAAACAGAGAGACATAACCATCAAATTCTAGTGACACCTCTGAAGAACAGTAGAAATAAGGGATAATAAAGTAACTCCATGCAGTTTATGCCCATGCCAAGCTAATTTGGATACCACCCATGCAAGCTGAATACCGAAAGAGCCATAGAACCAAAGTACAGGAGTTAGCTTCCTTTTCCTATCTGATCTGCTTTGTTTGCCCTCTTAAAACCACTTCTGTACTCCTTCGACAAAGTCTTCTACTTCAGTGTGTATTTAATGCTTTCCTAATTGATGTAATGCAGCTTTCTGCAAGGAATTTAGTCTCATCTGCTGAAAAATACTGAAGATCTGAATGCTTGTCAGTTAGTTAATTACTTTATCGTCACAAAAATATGCACTACCAGTCACTGCAATAAGCTCTAATATTTACATTACATAATTGTAAAATACTGATGTTAGGGACACCACAGTCATCCCAACATCCTTCTGTGTCCAAGTACATTAAGACAGAACAACCCAATTTAGCCTAAGTGTCTATCTACCTGGTTAAGACATAACCAAGCAAATCTTCAGTGTCCTTCCATCTGCATTTCTTGCATGCCCTATATATGAGCAATAAATACCTTTAACTGGACTCACTTGTGCACTTCAAAGCAAGTATTGTCAAACAAACACTTTTTACAAAGATCAGTGAAAGCTTAGCATTTTAGCCAGCTATCTCTTTTAAACTACCACTTGAACCATATTTCTACTGGTGAATTAGCCAGAAGTTTTAAGAGTACCAAACTCAAGTACCAACTGAATTAGGAAGAAGCCAGATTACTGGGATAAAACTAACAATTGTTGATTCCACGTAACATATCAATGACAAAACACTGCAGAATGTTTCCCAAGACTTTACTGATTACCTATTGCTCTTATTACCATGCTTTCTCCATCTCTTGCAGGTCTTCTGTTGCAGAGAAAATCCATCCACCTTAGAACCCTGTTATTTAATGCATTTTTAGAATAGCAACTAGCTCCAGCTGACATCTTTTGAACTTATCCCAATTTGTAAGATGACTGCCCTTCCCTTAACTCTCAAACCAAGAAGTCCTGTCAGTATTTCTTCCTCAATTATTCTTAATTTTAGCCATCATACTTCACTTCTAGGTCCTGAATTCGCCAAACCATCCTCCTTCTCTATTATAGAACAGGAAGACCACATTGTTATTTAATCAATTTTCCCCCATGGAAAATTAGGACTGGAAAATGGAACTCAGAAGGTACACTTGGTAACAAAGAAATGAAATCTAATCCTACATCTTACTCCTCAAGGTACCAATTAAAAAGACATTCTGCTTAGCAAATGAAAGAATGAAGACTAGTTGAATTGGAATTTTCCTTTTTTATCACACAAATAAATTTGATTTTTAGGAATCGCTGAAATGCACTACATGATAAAGAATTTATTCAGCAACTGTGCAGTAACAAGGCACTGTGGTAACAGCTTTGTTATTGCTACCACATTGCAGTCTCCTAAGGCAAATCTGTTCACTGGTCATGTTTGGAAGCAAAGAATCTTAATTAAGCTTGTTAAATAATACAGATTTTTAGCTGACACTTCTGAATATTAAATTCCATATTGCACAGTATGTAACTTTTTAACCTCATAATCTGCTAGGTTACTTTCCCTCTGATGTGCCTTGTGCACAGCTGGAGAACAGGTTCTTCCTTCTCTATATCATCCTTCTCTTATTTCACATCACTGTGACAGGATCTGTCAAAAAGGTTGCAAGTATCCACAGTCATCATCTGACTTTAACATTTGTGAGACACCGTGCCAAAGCACCAAGACCTTCTGAATCATCAGCGTAACACATGGACCTCTAAATGAAGGATCCAACAGTGAGTTAGAGGACCCTGGTTTGAAGGTGGGCTATGAGGCAACTTAACTGAGACATTCTAAGTGATTAATTGCATTCACATCTCTCCCTTTCAAAACTGCAAAGATATTTGAAACAGTTGCAGGCAAATATCTACCTTATCCTCTAAGGCTCCCTGGCAAAAATGTAAAAAATGTCAGAGCAGACTCAATGCTTATGGATACTAACAGCCTACACTATTGTCTTAGAACAGGAAACAGACAATCACCTTTTAAAGAAAACAGACACTTTCTACTCCCATTGTTAAAACTTATCATGTAAAAAGCTCATTACTCATCTTTCATCACAAAGAATTTTGGCCATCCTTGATATAGGTTCAAAACTGAACTAAATGACTCATCTACTACTTTTACTATGTAAGACAACTGGTCAGACAGCAGATCATTATTTTTCTCATGCCTGCAATGTAACGAAGTCAGTTGAAAACATTTATATTTTCAAAATACATTAAAACAGTTTTTAAGAACCTTCTAGAAACCGAAAACAAATCAGAGTATCCAAACATAGGTCCACAGCACTGGTTTTCAGATTATTGAGAATCATTTCCAAACCATACACAACTTCTGTATCTTTGTTTTTCCCATCTAGGAATAAAATCCCAGAGCAGTTTAACATCTATGGGCAATGCTTTGTTTGGTTGTGCTACTTCAGGCTGAAGCTTGCAGACTACCTATACTAACCATAATATTTCAAGCCAACACCTAAGATTTCCAAACGTAGTTACACTAACACCCGCTCCTTCCCCCACCCCAAATTCAGCTCCAGCTGTGGAGCCAGCATTTCAGCACCACCTTTCCAAATGCTCCAGCATGCAAGAATCTGTTTTGCAAGCACAATCTGACAAAGTGATTTCTAAGGATCCTTCCATTCTCCTATCACTGCTGCATATCCAACCTGAAGACATGTCACTAAGCAAGTTGTTTCCAGCAAAGGCACAAATAAATTCCACTTCATAAAAACAAATTTTACTGTTATAAACTGGGAAATCTCACTTGGAGAGCCCCATTACCTGCATATAATTTTGTTAATCCATTACAGGATAACTCAATGAAAATTATGAGCATACATATTAGTGTAGAAAATACACTACAGTGTCATTCAAGTATCTACCATATCTCTTCAACCTTTACAGAAAACAATGCCTTTGTTCAGTTCCTATTTTTGCACATGAAGAAAGACAAACAATTCCACTCTGAAGATCTGGAAACCTAATCTGAACTAGAACAAAGCATTCCTGTTACAAACTAAGCACTTTAATTAAAGTAATTATGGGTCACAAGTTTGATATCACCATAGATAAGAAGGTGATAGCAGAAGTTATGGCAAATCTAAATTGCCAACAACAGTACTGCAACTTCAAGAAATCACCTAACAAGAGACTGATGAGAACTCCCCTCTAATCACATTGCTATGTATTCCATTAATTATTTCTACATATTTCAAAAACTGCTACCAGAGATCATACACTTATTTACGGGCAAATATTTACAACTGGCTGTATTTGGTACCACTTCTGCACAACCTAATACGGCACCACTACAAAACAGTAGCAAGTAATTAATTCACATTGTCTTCCCACACTGTGGTGAGCAAAGTGCCCTTGTTCTCAATTCAAATACTTAGAAACAGCAATATAGGGCTCCTTGTTTTATCCTGATGCATGGACTTATTTACTATTCATCTTTTGATAATTTTTTTTTTGGTTAAGCATTTAAATTAGTCAATTGCATCAGTGTACAAGCAAGTCTTTAATTATGCCAAAATACAGAGGCAAAATTACTATCTTTGTTCAAGATAATGTATGACAAATTCTGTGGGGAAACTTTAGTACAACTACCCTTTTGCAAGCCAGTAGATATGTTCTTGCAGGTTTGGGGGGGTTTATTTGTTTGTTGGGGGGGTTTTGTTTGTTCTCCCTACAGTTTGCTTCCTGTGGACTTTTTCTGGCAACTATTCCCTTTCTAAAATTTCAGAAGACACACGATGGAACTTCAGCATTTGACCACTTTAGGCGACTTCTACAGCACTCAGTAAGAAGGGTAAGAAGCATAGAAGTCTACCCAATAGGTTCAGGAAACCTTCACAGCACTGAGCTGAACAGGTCATTATCAAAGGCTGTTGGAAGCTGGGGGTGGGGGGTTGTTGTATGTGCGTGCATGCATGCACGCAGGGAGGGGAGGTCAAATTTTAGTATTTTTCTTTCATCTGCATATGTTGTGATTTTGCTTCTGTGGGCCTTATGACATTAGAAGTCAAGACAGAACAGTATTTTGCATCTTTCTGCATCATGGATACAATTCAGTTAAATGTAGCAATGCAATTCAACCTCCAGTACATTAAAACTGAGCTTACTGAGTTTGCATTGTCATGCTCATGAAGAACAAACCACTGAAATCAATAGGACTACCCTGATGCAAAAGTCGCATATACAGAAAGATAATCAAGTGCATTGATTATACACGTTTCACTTCAGTCAAGTAATAATTAGCATGCAAAAGACCTAAGGAAGTATCCTATCAGGCACTCTGCCTTTCAGAGTGCAAATGCATGCTAGAAATTGTCAGTTTATCTCCGTGAGGTCCTGTACCCTCCTAGGCCATGAACTCCTAGACACATCTACTTGTGTTCATCTCAGGTAGCTTCCACAAGGCAGGAGACTATGCTAAATTATATTATCTTTTTGCTTTATCAGATAGTAAATGTTAAGAAAAAAATCCAGCAAGTGGACTTGTCGGGGAATCTCAAGTTTCATACAATAATACACTGAAACCCATTCCAGTAAACAGTATTAGGGAGACCCTTTAAGTGCAATTGTTGCTCACAAAGAAGCAAGGAACTTTGATTAAACTGACTAGTTTGTCGAACAACTAAAACAACTAAATGCCAGAAGTGTCATATACTCTTGGAAGCCTGCAAAGCAATCACTTATATTTTAAAAGACAGGGTTTTTTTTTAAACAAAAAACCAACACTCCTTCCATCTTTTCAGACAAGTGAGTTCAGCCATCCAATACATTTTAACACTGTCCTACCAACTACTGGTCATTCACAAACGTAAGAGAGCAAACATTCTATATCAAAAGCTTACAGAACATCTCACTATGCTCTTCAAAAAAAATCAAAAGAGCACAAAAATTATCACATGCAACACGGATTACTAATCTACTACTCAAAGACTACACAATTTAAGCATTACATGAATCAATACTATTTGATCGCTTTTTATCCCCCCACATTTACGTAACTTTAGCACAGACCTTTGACTACCCAGCCTGGCTGCCAGCAATACAATAAAAAATTTAAAATAATAATTAAAAAAACCCCACACAAACAAAACAAGAAAAAACAAACAACCAAAAACTAAACCACCACCCAAAACCACTAAATGTGACACAAGGAACATTTTTCTGCTGACTAAAAATATTCTTCTCCCTGTCCTCCCCTCCAAGATTTTAAAGGAAATGATCAGAAAGTAGTGACAGATAAAAGAAGTGGGCAGGGCAGGCATATGGCAGGTTTATTCCTAGCCCCGAAGATACTAAACATCTTAACAAGCTTTTATTCCCTTTAAGAGACACTCCCCAAAACCTTCAAGTCCTCAAAAAAACTGATATACAATCTCACATAAGACGAACTCCCTGTGTCCGCGTAAAAATCTATTTAAAGCTTTAGGCATAACCATGGAAAAGCTGAACCGTTTCAACATGCCAACCATGAAAGTCTTCTTTTCTCCCCGCGGCTCACAGGGACGGAGGGTTGCCTCCAGAGCGCTGAGGCACCGCTCCCGGCCGTCAGACCCCGATTCCTGACAAGGGGATTTCTGAGAGGCCAGTTGGTCGTGGCCGCGGCCGCCCCCTCTGAAGTCGGCGAGAGACGCGGTCAGGCCCCGCGAGGCCCAAGCGTCTTTACTTGGCGGCATAGCCGGCTTCGGGCACAGGCCCCACCCACACCCCGCCTGGCTACCGCAGCGGCCCGGCGGGCCGGTACCGGGCCGCTCCTAGGCCCACCCACACCGGGCGCGCTGTGAAACGGTATTTCGGGGA
>VWZI01005154.1:11280-23762 GCA_013396835.1 Psilopogon haemacephalus
GGGGCGGGGACGGGGGGAGAAACGAGGAGGTTGGGTTCGCCCCGCACCCTGTGCCCGCCCGCACACCCCGCCTCCCCCTGCTGCAGAAACTACGCCATTGCGGCCTAGTCCTAGAGCCAGCGGCGCGCTGCCGCCCTCCCTCTCGCACCCCCCTCAGCCGCCGCCATCTTGGCGGCCGCCGCCATCTTTCCTTCCCCCCGCCGGAGCCGGGCAGGAGCAGCGGCGGCAGCAGCGCAGACCCCGCCATCTTTTCGGGGAGCCGCCATACTTGCCCTGGCGATGAACATGGCGGCGCCCATCACACACATCAAAACATGGCCTCCCTTCAAAACAAAACTGTCCGAGGCGAACCGGGCAGCCTCTGGCGGAGTCAGGGACCAGGGGAGGGAGGGGTCCGGCGCGCACTTACCTGAGGCCCACATGGTGACCGAGAACTCCCCCTCCAGGGTCTTAATCTGCACCTGCTTCTGTTCCCATTTCCTGCCGCCGCCGCCCTCGGCCCCACCGCCGCCTCCCCCGCTCAGGTAACTCTTCTTGCTGCTCTTCTTGCCGCTGCCGCCCTTCTTAACACGGCCTCCTCCGCCGGCCGAGGAGGAGCCGCCGCCTCCGCTCTTGCTGCCGGCAGCGGCCACGGTAACCAGGGTCTGCTCAATGTACTCGTCCTCCCCGGCGGGCGCCGGCACTGGGATGAGGATCTGGTCCTCGAAGCCGTCGTCGGCCCGTAGTCCATCTGAGTCGTCTCCCCCAACCACCTCCTCGCGGGTCTGCACTAGAATCACCTCCTGGTGGTGGTGGTGCAGATGGAGCTGTCCCCCGCCGCCTCCAGCCGCGCCACCGCCTGCCCCGCTAGGGTCCCCGTCCGAAACCAACGGCTGCAGCGCGATCATGGGCTGGTGGTGGTGGTAGTGATGGGGTGGGTGGTGCGGGCCGCACTCCTCGCAGCACTCGTCCTCGTCCTCCTCTTCCTCGTCCTCCTCGCCGCCGACCACGGTGGTCTCGATGGTCTCCACCGGGATAGTCTCCACCTCGATCTCATGCAGCTCCACGATCTCGGCCGGCATCTCCGAGCCGTCCGTGGCGATGTACAAGGTGTCTCCCGAGGCCATGGCGGGACGAAGAGGGGAGAAAGCTCTGCGGGCGGCGAGGGGACTCCGGTCCGCTCCCCTCGGCGAATGGTGGGGCTCAAGCTCCTCTCGTTTCTTCTCCTCCCCCTTCCACACAAACACCAGCTCCTCGCAGCCAGCGAGAGGGAGGCAGCCAGCCGCCAAATCCCGGCTACGCTCCCTCGCGAGACTTCCGCTGCTGCCGCCGAGACAGACCCCAGCCCCGGGCGGCCACTGCCGCCGGGTTCCGCCCCCAGCCGACAAGCGGCCAATAGCGCCGCTTACCACGCCCACAGCTCACCCAGGAGAGCGAAGTAACCTACAGGGGCGTACCGTGCTTCAGCGACCCGCCTGCCTTTACAGCCGCCGGCCTATCAAAGAGCGCTGCGAATGCAGAGAGCACCTTCTGGTGCTGAGCGCCAATCGGCCCGCGGCGGTTGTCACCGCCTCGGCCGCGTGCCCCGCCCCTGCTTCCTGGGCCCTCCTGGTGCGGAAGCACCGTTTCTGCCTCGGCGCCCGTGCGGGCGGCTGATCTGGCGCTCTATTCTCTGCCGTGGGTGGGTGTTTTCTGTGCCGCTGCAAGTAGCGGGATCTCGAGGCGCCGGCAGGTGGCGTTCCAACAGCCTGGCGGTTGACTGGCGCACGGCCCTGTAAGCGGTCGGCCGGCACAGGCGATCCGACTGCCAGCCAGAGTGGTGGGCCGGCCTGTGGAAAGCTCTTGGGTCGGGGCGGAGGGTACTCCGCCTGAAACACAGGTCAGCAGTAACAGCTGCTTCCTGGTGTTATGCAGCCAGCCGGTTGGGTGAGCCCAGCCCACTCCCGCAACGGTTAGCTAAGCAGCCGGCCCGGGGCCCCGCCCGGGACCGAGAACTGTCGGCGGGCTGCCGCTGCAGGGCGAGGGCCAGGCCTCAGCGGTGCTCCAGGCACGACCTCTGCAGGCACGGGAGAAGCCATAGGAGGCGATCGGCCGGGTCGGCTCATTTGAGTTTTGCCTATGAAGTGCTAGCAGTACTCGGGGATTTTCCTTCTTTTTTTTTTTTTTTTTAAGGGAGTCGGCACTGCATACAGCACACTGCTTTCTGCGGTCTTCCACTCAAAACCGCACAGGCAACTTGCTTGCTTTCGGGTACAGTGGTTTTCGTTTCCACACCGCTGACAGCGGGAACACCGTCTAAGGTCACATCGCAGTCGGTGGAGGAGATCAGTAGCCAAGTTCATGAACTCGGTTACCCAGAAGTTGAGTTTAAAATAAGAGATACGTTGTAATTCAATCACTGCACTAAATTCGAACAGGTAAAGTGATCCCCTCATTTAAAATAAAGTTATCAGGTGTATTTATTTGCCTTAATTGTTAACACAACTCCATCTCTGAACTCTAAAACCTTTCAAACAACAAAACTATGTGCTTTGCAAGGGCAGCAGCTTTGTTCTCTAGACATACATCACATTTCTTCTGCCAGCTGTGGCATGACATCCCTTCTTTACTCCCATGTGGAGAGATGCCAAGAGAAAAATACTGGTCATCAGTATTTTGCACTCATGTGATTATTAGCTTTGTAAGGAACCAGGTTTGTGTGCATATAAATTGAGACCAGTACTTGCAAAGAAACAGGTGCCAAAGTGTTTACAAGAAGGAAATAGAGAGCCATGGACTGGGTCTCCCAAGATCTCATGGCAAAATGTTCTTAAATGGTAGTCATAAAAAGTTCTCCAAAAGTACCATATGTAACTGTCAGTTGAACATTAATGCTCTGCAAGCATATACATCTGGGGAGTTATAAAAAAGTTTGTAAGATATTAATTGCTACTGAACATGAGCATTTAAAAACCGTTTAAAGCCTTATAGGCCTTCTGTACTCAAGATCATCTGTTCCTCATTCTTTTTTCTGCTGTTAGCACTATTTTTTCTTCCCCTTATGTGTTAAGGTACTATAAGTAGGGATTTGCTTCAAGTATTTATTAGGCTGCTGCAAGTACATATTCCACTTTAATCTTCACTTTTCACTACACCACTGATTTGCTTGTTCATGTCCCAAGTTGCTGTGATGTAAAAGATTCCATCTAAGAAATGCTTTCTTCATCTAACTTAGCATAAAGTATTCTTGAAGTTAGTCTGGCCCAAATCTCTAGACAGCAATGCTGAGCTCTGGGCTAATTACAAGATTAGGAAGTAGTATCCTATTAAATATCAGAAATAGCAAATTTACTTAACTTGTGGAGATCTGGGAATTCCTGCCCTCCGATCACACTCAGCACTTCCATTTGAACAAACTATAAGATGTAGTTTATAATTGGAAAATTTAGTCTGAAAGGCTATTTTTAGATCCTGGAGAGAGATCCCCTCTATACCGTTATGTATAGATTCTGCCCCTCTGTCTAGAGTTGTAAGAGCAAATCCAAGTGTGGGAAAATAGTGCCTGTAATTTACAAAAATAAGAATATTACTAAATTAATACCAGTCATTCTTGTCCTCCAGCTGAAGGAAATTAAATAAAAATTAATTAGTTGATTATGGAATTAATTAATTGGGGGGGAAGGGGAGGGCACCCAGGGAATGCACAATTCATTCAATCCTGCTCTTGAATTCCCACCAGAATTGACATTTACTTTAGAGCTCTGATTGGGCTCTGAAGTGATTATTTTGGGTCAAGTTTTGGTTTGGGGTTTAATCCAGAAAAGGCACTTTGAAGCTTGTAAGCATCTAAATCACTCTATTTTGAAAATTGCAAGTGTTTCCTAGTTTATCTCATACATTGTTTCAATGTTTTGCTACAACATTCCGGCTTTGTTATTTTTCAGTGAGAAATGTTGCAAGGAACAAAATGTTCTTCATCAGCTCTATGTTTTACCCATTACACACTTCATGTTGAATAAGATGATTTGCTTAATTATCATGTGATTTTTTTTCATTAACTGCAAAGATTAGATTTATACCAGTTTTCGGAGTGTTTGTTGGGAAAAAAAAATATGTAGTAACGAGTAAAAATAAGGAGGTGAAACCTGCCTAGTGAAAAAGTGTTTAAAAACAAAACCTTTTTTTTTTCTTGTCCAAATAGGGGCAGAAGTTACTCCCTTGAGTAACTTCTGCCTTTCATGTTCCATTTTAGAATCATAGAATCAGTCAGGGTTGGAAGGGACCACAAGGATCATCCAGTTCCAACCCCCCTGCCATGGGCAGGGACACCTTACCCTAGATTAGGCTGGACAGAGCCTCTTCCAGCCTGGCCTTAAACACCTCCAGGGATGTGGCCCCAATCACCTCCCTGGGCAACCCGTTTCAGGGTCTCACTATTCTCATGGTGAAGAACTTCCTCCTCACATCTAATCTGAATCTCCCCACCTCCAGCTTTCTTCCATTCCCCCTAGTCCTGTCACTACCTGATATTCTAAAAAGCCCCTCCCCAGCTTTTCTGTAGGCCCCCTTCAGATCCTGGAAGGCCATAAGAAGGTCATCTGGGAGCCTCCTCTTCTCCAGACTGAATGGCCTCAACTCTTTCAGCCTGTCCTCACAGGAAAGGTGCGACAGCCCTCTGATCATCCTCGTGACCCTTCTCTGGACACGCTCCAGCATGTCCACATCCCTCTTGTAATAGGGGCTCCAGAACTGGATGCAGTACTCCAGGCGGGGTCTCACCATGCTCTCCATTCTCAGAACTCCAGCTTGTTTCTTAGCCAAATCTAAAAAGTGTGGGGTAAAACTCCCTTAATAAATAATAATTAAAAAAAAAAAAAGAGTAGTGTTCATAACAAATAAGGTCTTAAGGATATGTATTCTCTGCATGATCTAGATGCCTGTGGTGGCTTAGCGGTTACCTGTCGTCCCATCCCCCCTCCATCCCCCTCTGGCTTTTATATAACCCAGGCTAGGACTCAGACAGCTGGAAGCTGATAAATGAAGCTATGTATTTACAGCTATGCACAATATGCAAGCAGATATTTACAATGTATAACAGATATTTACAGATATATACAGTGAAAAGGTAATACAGAAACACCACACCCCTGCTAGAGATCAAAATCCCTAAGAGGGGTTTCTAACCACCCCTACCACCTTTCCCCCCTTCCCCAATCTTATTTCACCATCTGTTGATGCAGCAGATAGGTGAAGGTAGATCGGCCAGAGGGTTAGCAGTAGGAAAAGAATTTAGTAGAATTATTAAGAATCAGCTACAAAAGCCGGGAAAAGGAGCCATGCAAGGAGGCAGCCACAGTCCAGAGAGGTCTGAAGCAGTCTCACTTATCTATATTCTGGTTACAACTCTTAATTCTTTTTTCTTTCTCAGTAGAACTCTGAGCAGAGTAGCATCATCTATTTTCCTCTCTCAGCCTATAGCCTAATTTCTAATCCAAATCCTCCAATTAGTTCAAACCAGCACAATGCCTCACATTTAGCTGACTTGTGGGTTTTTTTGTTTTGTTTTGTTTTTCTGGTTTCTTCCTTAAAATCTGCTGTAGTAAGCCGCAATCCACCATCAGTCTGCAGAAAACAGCTTTAGTTTTTCAGACACACGTACAGCATTGATTTTTTTTCTCCACTCACCTTTCCTGGCACTGCGAAATTCCTGGTAGCAGTTTTGAGTCCTAAACATATGTGACTGAAAGAGCAAAACAAATATGAGTTTTCTGTTGAATAACTACCATCCTCAGAGCCTTTCTTTCTTTGGAACTTAACCAGCTCACATGTCTGCCTGTCTTCAGGACCTGAGTAGGAAGAGATGTCTACTGCAAAGCAAGCATAAAACAGTATAGTAAATGTACAGATATTACTTGGACAAGTTAGAAAGCTATGAGTTACTGAGAGCTGACTTTTAAATTTTGGTACAGTATTATTAAAAAACGGGGCTATCCACATATACCTGAGCTATCAGTAACAGGCACAAGAAAGAAAAACAGCAGAAAAGATAAGAGACAAGGTAGGAGAGAGAGAAGAAAGAGAGGAGTAGGGAGGGAAAGCAAAAGAAGAAAAAACAAGATAAGGCACATTCTCTGTATGACTTTTTTCAGCTTTTAGTTTTTTATATACTTGGCCTCAAGTTTTAGAGATCACATGTGTTGGGTTCTTATTTTAGGTTCAAGAGTTACATCAGTGTAAGTGTTCTGAAGACAAGTTACTGCTACTGTTTAGTATGCATAGATGACATACATGCATAATTTGAAAAAATCATGTTTTATTTCATTTTACTCTACAGGATACCAAGCCTGAGCTTTAAAGAAGAATAACAGATCCTTTCAGTTTCACAGGACCATGGAAAAGCTGAGACTACAATGGATCTCTAAAGTTTGTATACTCCAAACACCTGGTGAAAAGTGGGGTCAAATACAGGAGATTGCTGAGGCCATAATCTATTTGACTTTGAGTATCTCCAAAGATGATGGCTTCACAGTGTCTCTGGGCAACCTGCTTCCATGCTTGACTACCCTCAAAGTAAAGTTCTTTCCTCATGTTTAGATAATTTTTTTTTTGTATTGCAATTCATGTCTGTTGCCTCACTGGTGCTTTTTCACTGGGCACCTCCAGAAAAGTATGCCTCTATTCTTTTTTTTTCTTTCCCCCCACCCCACCCTCCCCCACTTAATTTGATATTTCATTTTGTAGCTCCTGGGATGCTAGGTGTCATGATTAGATCTAAAACATTTGTTATGCGGGGTGTCATTATTAGATTTAAAGCATTTGTTAAATGTGGTTTACCTGCAGTGAAATCAGCAGTGCAGGCACTTATTGGGTGCACAAGGTTCTCCCTGGTTCACGAAAAGTCTTACAGCCCATCTATCAGATATGCTCAATGTAGGTGATGGACAGCACTCAACATTGTTAGCAATTCAATATTACATTTTTTCTTCTCATGTGTTTCTGTTGTGGTGAACTAGTAGTTTCCAGTTTCACAAAACCATGGTTGTCATTGTCAATTCAACTTTGTGTATATCTGGTTGCAAATACCTATATAAAAAGCTATTTCTTATTTCATACTACAGAACTAAGTGTTCTGGCCTGTATTTCAGCTGTATCAAAACAAAACTAAGGTAACTCTTCTTTTAAACAGGAATTACTTGGTAAATAATGAATTTTGTTATATTTAAAG
Organism: Psilopogon haemacephalus; assembly: GCA_013396835.1. Lineage (NCBI taxonomy): Eukaryota > Metazoa > Chordata > Aves > Piciformes > Megalaimidae > Psilopogon > Psilopogon haemacephalus. The sequence goes on from VWZI01005154.1 coordinate 18,464, forward strand.
GAAATTAAGGTCATAAAAAAATAATCTTTCACAAAGAGAATGAACAAAAAAATCAACATTTCTTTTATAAATTTTTTTCTTTTATTCCTATTCCTGCCCCCTTCAGCTTACATTAAAGTGAGAAAGAAGAAAAGTGTGAAGCTTGTGAAAAGACTGAGCTTTTCATAGCCGTCATCTACAGCCTTCTCTGTTGCCTCTAGTGAGGTCAATGATCCCTTTTCTCAGTTTATTTCACACAGCCTTCCAGATTCCCTGATTTGGAGCCTTCTGATATCCTATTTTCGTTTGAGAAGAAAGATTAACCCTCCAACTGTAAATCAACTAAACTGATAATACTTAGGTATCTAGTTGTATATGTGACATGGTTAGCTCTTTAATGTATTTTTGTTCTTAACAGGTATAGAGTCACTTAATGGAGCAAAAGTTAGTAGCTGACAATGCAGAGTTCTCTAGTTAACATCTTTCAAAGACTTATCAAAGATCATTAATAAATTCTGCCAATTCAAGATATCAAATTTTCTTGTTATCTTCATCTAGACTATCTTATTATTCAATAAAAAAAAAAGACGCCTTGAATAAAACAAACCAACCCAACCAAACAAAACAACCTACCCTTGAAACAAAACACCCCCAACAACAACAAAACTACCATCAAAAAAGCCCCAGCAATGCAAAAAAACAAATAAACACCTTGGGAAGAAATCTAAACTAGGATTTTAAATGCAGTTAAAGTAATTCACTAAGAAAAAAAATCTAAATTAGCTGTGCTTTTCTAGACCCTTTGTCCTAGCTCTTTGCAGCTCTACAGGAAATCTGGTTTTAATATCACCTTTGCATTCTTTGTAGTTTAGCCTCCTCATCTCCAGATGATCTATTATAGCTGCTGCCATGCCTGGGCTTTATGGCCCACTGGCTTCTTCTACAAGTGTCCCTCTCCTGTCTCCTCAGATTGCTAATTAAACATGAAGGAAATACCTGATCACAATTTGTTTATGGACCTCTATAAAACACATTTATAGATTCATTAAAAGCATGAAGTTCTACTTGCGGACCATGACTAGGAAGAAGCAATGAACTCTGTGTGCATGTCTTTTCTATTTCCTTTTCTAGTACTTTTAGGAACTATCGGTGGCTCTTTTTTATTTTGCTTTTGTTTTGTTTGTCTGTATTTTTTTCTTCTAATTTTTGTTTTTCTGTACTGCATCCTACTTCAGATTACCCACTTAAAAACAAGCCAAGTAGATAAAAAACTACACTAATTTGCTGAGATTTATAGTGCTTTCTTTCATTTGTCATCCTCTTGTGTCTTTGAGACTGAGCACAGTGAGGAAGGGTTTTCTCTCATCTGTAATTTTGGAGAGAGAGAGAGAAGGTTTGCACTGCCACCACTCCTAACTAATTTCTAAATTATGATCACTGATCACCCCAGTCTCATTAAACAGGTTTTATTGTTAAGGACAAGATCATATAATTTGTATTTCTTGCTGTGTGAAAGGATACATGAATCCGGGGACCTAATCCTTGATCCAGAAACATTTAGCCTTTTAGTCATGTATGGAAAATACAAACATGTGAAGTTGATAATCAAAACTGAAGGTTTTCTCATCCATTCCTGATTTTGTGGCTGAGGGTATGTAAGCCTTGCAAAACCCCTTTGCCTTTACAAAGCAGTCATATTAAACCTACCGACAGAAGATGTGTGATCATCTGAATACACTGTATCTTGCAAATTATAGACAAAGCAAGAAATTATGGGAAATATACCTGTTAGTTGAGGCAACATGATTTGATTTCACATCTGCCAGCACAGCCAATATCTGTGAATGCATGTCCTAATTGCTCATTCTCAGGACCAGGAAGCAAATCTGCACTTCCTAGTTATGCCTATTGCTTGCCAGATAAAAGGGCTTCTTAGTCCTACCTCTGCATCTGCATTTGCTCTGGTAACAGATCCCAGACCTGATGCTGGAAAGTGCTGAACTCTCAGCTTTTGTTAATGTCTGCTGCTATCCATTGATCCCAGTAGCACTAAGAAAGAAGTACCCCTACAGTTAATACTACATTTTAAAAGAAAAATAATCTGATTGAAATGGATATAGCTAAATGATTAAAAATTAATAAAATGTATAAATTGCTATAGTCTTGATGAAAGCCTAGGGGCTTTTTTTTTTTTTTTTTTTTTAAATCAACTTAGATGGGTTTCTAGAAGGCAATAGGTACTGTGACTCAGTGTTCTCGGACAGTGTTTGCTCAAACATAAGTATAAAAACTCACACTCAGGCACAGGCAAAGCTGAGCTATAATTTTCCTAGTATGCTTCTGTTAGAAGGACTTGTAACTAAAACATTGCAGGAAATTTTACTACTTAGCGACAAATCTTAGGCTGAGTAACTCTATGTGTGGATGTAATATAAATATTGATTAAGATTATTTCTTCAAAGCCATACCAGAGACTGGTTGATGTAATTCTTGGGATTTAGCACAGCTGGTTATAAAACTTTTTCTCCAACTGTTCTCTGCAGTGGGAGTTTTTACTTTATGCAGGCACATCTACACACATTTAGATAGCTAACCATTTTCAAGTGACTTCCATCCTTCCACCCAAAGCACTCCTCCTGACTTCAAGGGCTGACTGCTATTGTCAGAAGTGAGCTCAGCAGCACTGAGATGAAGAAAGTTTTTGAGTGTACCAGGTTGAAAGTTGAGTATCAGTCTGAAGCAGCAGATTTGCCAGGGTTATCTGTAGTGTAGAAAATGCTCTCTTACTTGTGATGTACAGCAGCATAGGGTTTTAGAGAAGAGCTGCATCAACACTGAGAGGGATGAGATAAATCCCAGTTTAAGCTAATGCCTTTCTTCACAGGACCCATATCATCTCATAATCCTGAATCTTTGTCAAAAGGTAACAGGTTCTCACAATTGGACAAGCAATTATAAATTTTACTTTTGCATATAACATTTTTCTCTGGAAAGGAAGTCTACTTAATACACTCAATTCAGGTACTCAATTCAGGTACTGAGATGCTGATGAAACTTTTCCTGAAACGTCCAGGTTGCAGGGAGGGTAGCAAAACCTGTTCATGGGATAAATACACAAGGTGTGCAAAACCAAATATGTCTCATAACAGAACGTGATTGCAAATTCTCTGAACAATGAAAAAACTTTGTGGAGTAAATTACTTCCCAAAAGGATAATGGTTCTTTGAAAAAGCTGTGACACGTGAAGAAATATTGATGCAGAATGGAAAAATTTTTCACTGGAATTCTGCAAAAGTAGTCTTTCTAAATATGTTCTGTTTCAGTCATAGTTGTGTTGCTAATTAGAGCAGGCCTGCATTTGTTATGCCTCTAGGTCGTGATCAGGCCGAGACATTTCAAAATTCCTTAAGCACATGTTGCTAAAGGAGGTGAGAACATTTGAGTGCTGTCAAATCCAGTTCATGTCTTTGGGGAAGTTAGCCCTTCCCAAGTCATAGGCTTCCTTTTTGCTCGTCCCCACTACATTCGCAGGACAATTAGACTTTTTGAAATAAAACGCATAACGCTATGAGGCAAAATAAGTGCCCTAATGACCCTAAGGTAATTTCTAGGACAGGCAAGCAGACAGAGAGGCTGCTCCCAAGCTGTCCAAAAGTTCAAGGACTCCGCGTCTGCAGCACCTTAGAGTGGTCGCGGAGAGCTGCTAAAACCGCTCTGAGCGCGAAAAACGTTCTTTGGCTCGCTGCGGGCAACGCAGACGGGAGCCCGGTCCTCTCTTATCGGGTCGGCAGCAGCGGGGCCACCCGCGGGGCGCGTCGGTGGCCATACGGCGCCAGTAGGGGGCGGGCTGCGGTCGCCGCTGCGGCGGGAGCACGGGACCACGACAGGCGGCGCAGGGCCGGGACAGCGCCTGCGGCCGAGCCGCGGCCTCGAGCTGCGCTCCCCGGGCAGGCCGGTGCCCCGTACGGCGCAGGCACGAGACGGAGCGCTGCCGAAAGAGGGCTGCAAGGCTCTTCGCTGCTGAGCTTTTGAGCCACGCAGCCCCCAGCCCATATTCGCACAGGGGCGTGGGGATCAAAGCGCCGTGTGCTGACGGTGCCGGGTTTTTATGGCACTCCCCATGAGCTTTCCCCTGCACCTGACCCAAGAGGGAGTTATTCACCCTGCTGCGAGCTGCGCCATGTTCTGCAGACCCCATCAGGGCTGACAGGTGTGCACCTCTGCAAAGTGCTGAGATATTGGGAAAGCTGGCAGCTTGTGAGGAGTGATGAACTTGGGCAAAAGTGAGCTGGTCTCGTAAGGAGCTATTTACTTCTCTGAACCTCACTTTCCATTTTGGGAGCAGAGACAACATGAACCTGTCTGCATCCGGGAGGATTTGCTGAATGCTGGGCAACTCTGGCTGTTGTGCTAGCTGACATGAAAGCACCTTCTTGCATAAAGGATGGGTTATGCGTAATATGACAAAAAGTATCTAGCAGCTCCCCACTGACAAAAGGAAAATGTCGTTCTCTGCTCCATAGTGTTTTTGCTTGGTCAGTTCAACTCACAGCTCTGGTGCAAAGTTAACACAGTGGAAGGAATCCCAGAAAGAGCCAGGGCAGAGTCAGCACAGGTAAGAGGGTAAAAGAGAAAATTATTTCCTTCGGGCTAACCTCTGTGTGTGTCTGCCTGCACTGATGAAATGGCCCATTTACAAACTGTACTGCCTATGAAAATTTGACTTTGCATAATATACATCGCATTGTAAACTATACATCAAGCCAGAGCATGACACGATTCAAAATGACTGCAAAATGTCCTCTAAACAAGTAAATATAGAGCAATATTTTCTTCAGGTAATCAAAACAACTGCAGGAAGATCCAGTTTATACAGGCAGAGAAGAAATTAAGTAACGCAGGAACCAAAGACACAAATCTGTCCTGGTACTGTATTCAGAGGTAATTTTATTGACATGAAATTGCCAAACAACTTTATTTCCAGAACATTAACTTTAATAAAGCTTAGTCTCTGGAAACTAGAAGAGGTGTTAAGACTTGCACATAAGGGCAGAATTGAGACACCTCAAAAATCCAGCCTGCTCTTCAGGCTTTCAATAACTACAGAGAAACATGCAGGTGTTCCTACTGCATTTACTGTGTCACCTGCTCTTTTATTAAGTGGAAGGAGGAAGTAGCTGGGTTGCATAGCAGAAATACATTCATATTAAGAAGCCAGCTGGTGGAAAGACACCTTTGGGTGTGGAAGAGAAGACCTGTATGTCTTGTTTCAGAGCTGCATATTGTAGGTCATGTCCTCAGTGGAGAATTTTTTTTTTTT
>VWZI01005156.1:6423-25824 GCA_013396835.1 Psilopogon haemacephalus
TTTTTTTTTTTTTGTGCCTGGGAAAATAACATAGTTATTCTAAGCTATTTAATTTGTTCCCTTGAGATAATATTACTAGTGGATATTAGAGTCCAAAAGACTTCTGTTCATGTCAAATTCACTATCAGCTGGTGTCTGATACATTGTTCAGCAATTCAATAGCATCAGTTCAAGCAGTTTTCAGTGGGAGCAGAGGTTCAGATGGGAAATCTGTGGTCTGTATCACATCAACCCAGGGGACTAGTGGAAATAGAGGAAGAACAAAGCATTAAGTAAGAATAAAGCACCAAGTAAACCAAGGCAAACTCAAATGGAGATCCATATTTTATGCATTAGAATTAGAGGATATTTCCAGCAAAATACATGCAACCACAAGCGGATGGTTTATTAAACAGAAAGCTGAGGACCTTAATGCCTACAGTGTTAAAAATTCCTGTCAGAGGAAGTAGAAAATGCAAGCATATAAAGGAACAGACAAGGCCAATCAAGGGAAATCATGATCTGGTGTCCAAGGGAGGGAGGACAACAGCCTAGGTGCAACTGTGGATGGAAAGAAATGCTTGCAGAGGGAGATATGGCTGTTTGGAGAAGTTGTCCACCTTTCTGGGACATACAGCAGTGGGACAAGACTTCTTCTTCCGGAGAGGATTTCTTCAGAGGGTTTGGGCTTGTTCCTCTGCCCAAAGGCTCAGGCGAGCCCTGTTGGGACAGGCTAAGGACAGGGCACTAGACTGAATGACTTCAGCCTCTCATGTCTGAAGGGAGGCCAAAGGCTCACAGGGCTAGGAAAGCACCTGAAAGGTTCTCTGAACAGTCAGTGAGCTTGGTGAATAGCCTGTCTCTGACAAGAGCTGAGATATAGCAGGTACAGCATTGGGAACAGTAACTCCAGGGCACACCAACCTGGCGACGAAAAGAGCAGAAGATGTGTGGTAGGTACATTCATCACGGCACCCTCTAGCACAGCCATGTGGTGCAGCAGCACTGGGGGATCCCCACAGGGCTCAGGGTAAGGTCTGGTGACCAAGCCCTGTTCCACTACCAGGCAGTAGAAAGGTGGCCCTGGGGAAGGGCTGAGGCATGTCCAGGACTTGGGCTTGGAAGTGAGCCTGGCTCTGCAGAGGCCATGGCCAGGCAGAACAGGAGCTGCGGTGTTGCTGCACAGGCTGATGGCCCTCTGGGGGTGACATGGAGTCCTGGGCTATGGGCAAGACTGAGGGAGCCCTAGGGACGTGAGCAGTACCAGGAAGGGCTGGTGGTGCCTTCAGAGCCTGGCACAGCATGGTCCAAAAGACTTCTTCAGTAGAGCAGCTAAGTGACTCTTTTTCTTCTTCCTATCTAGCATGATGCTGCTATATGCAATGCTATGCTGGAGAGGCCACAGTCTAGCCAAACTTCTATTTACTCTTTTTTTGGCATGAGAGCAGATGGGTTGATCAAAATTAACGGGGGAACCCGAGGTTATTGGTCCCTCTTCTTCCCAGGATTGGTGTGACAAGCAGTGCTGTTCTAGGTGCACTAGCACAAGTCTGTTCGTGCTTTTCAGACCCTTACAATCTTCACGGCAGCATTAATTTCTTGTGGATTTCCAGTGAGATAGAATACCAAGGACAAGTCAAACAGCAAAGCATCAACTATTTTGTTTCTCCCCACTTTCTATTACTAAAAGAGCATGAGAAGCACTTGAGGGCAGTTTGAGAAGTGCATCTACCCTTCAATATGACAAGTAGGTTAATTGGAATGAAGGAAAATGTGACCCTGGACTACAACTGCCCCTTAAGGGTATTGAGTTTAATGTTGTTGTTATTGTGTTCCGCGACATTGTGAGGCAAAACACAGCGGCAGGCTCTTTTCAGCACAGGAGCTATTCTCAACAAATGGAGCTGTGCCGAGTGACTTGGATTGAATTTGACTAAATCTCGCCTCAAGAAATCTTTCCCTAGAAAATCCTGTAGCACTCACAAATATTTGAGGAGTGACAGTGCTGGGTGTCCAGCTTGGCGGAAAAGCACACAGGCTATAAGGGAGCAATACGATAGGCATCTTGCAGGCAGGAGGAGGTGCAGATCACCTGTCATTTCTGCTGCTGGCTGTGCATGCGAAAGAATCAGCTCAGTGACGCCGTGTGGATGCTGAGGAGGAAAACAGTCATCTTTTTTTTTTTCTGCTTCTCAACGTGGGAGAAAGCACTGCAAGAATATGTGTGCAAATTAATGTTAAAGAATGGTGATTTTTAGTCTAATTCCCTTGTTCTGGTCTGCTGAATGCAAGACGGTCTCTATGGAAATTCAGACAGGAAGAGTTTGGGCTAGGAACATTCAAATTTGAGCTGACCTCATTACAGCTCAGTGTTAAAAGCTGCTACTAACATGACTAAAGCTTATTTTCGTAAATCAGCCCTTCATTTTTCTGTGAGACTTCACCATGGAATCAGGTTTTGAGGAAGGAAACAAGCTGTATTCACAGCACCTGGACTTCTTGTCTAACTGGTAAGCATGTGGTGATGCCAGCAAGCATGGGGCAGATTTTGCTCTCTGGCCAGTGTCTATGCAGGCTCATGCCTCCTTCCTTCTTCACCTCTTGCCCCCCATGTAGAATCAACCAGAGGAAGACTGAGATCGCAAAGGAGGATGATGTATGGTGGGGTCTTACTGAGGTTGCCCCAAGACCTGAGCGAGACCCACTTGGTCTTGTCACTGTGGTCTGTCTTCGGCTATGCATGAAAGAGCACTGGGAATCAGGCCTTAGCTCTGTCAAGAGCTCCTGCCTGATAATGCCTTCCTGAGGCAAAAGGCTGGGACAAGGGCACAGCTGTAGACAGAAAGGCCACATTTGAGGTTTTAATACTCCCAGGCAAAGCCCAAATTGTGAGGAATGATAAGAAAGGCAGTGTTAGCAAGAGGAGGAGAGAAAAATGTGATCTGAAGACATCCTGAAATCAGCTGGGATGTATACACCAGCTAGATCTGGAAGTGCTAGAGGGTTATTGTCTAGGCAGTGGCTATTTTTAACTGGGGTATGTGAACAGTAGTAGGATATAAAAGTAAAGAAATGAGGTCTTGGGAGTAAGCTGTGGGCAAAGCTGAAAGATACATTTGTAAATAGAAATCAATCTGCCTTACCTATGATTTTCTATATTGTATAGCCTATAGTAATCCTTAATTAAAACTAAAAAAAAGAAAATTAAAAAAATTACTCATCTCTGCACAGGAGGTAACAGGACAAAAATGAATTCTTTCTGAAATAAGTATGCCCAAGAAGCCCTGAGAGATGGCCTTAAAAGGTGAAACATTGGCTTTGTCCCATTTCCTTGTCACAAAACAAGATTGACTCAAAACACAAGCTTTTATGCATCTATTTGCATATTAGTTCTATTGTTTCACCTTAAATGGAATCTGCTTCATAGGTTCAGCTGTACAGGTACCACTAGCACTGGGGGCAGGATTGTATTCTGCTTTGAACTATCTGAATAATAACAACAAAACTGTAAGTGCTCCTTGGACTCAAATCTGTTCTCTGGCAGCAGAGAAAGGCTTCAAAAGTCTTTAAAAAGTGAATTACTAAATGAGATTAAGTATTTCTGAAACTGTAGTAGACAGTAACCTGTGACCTGGTGAAGAGTGATTTGAATATTTTGAATTATCTAAACATTTTTTACATCCTTCTTGTGTTTCTGTGGGATTTGTAAACCTTTGCTGAAGGGTACAATGGCAGGGGGATATTGGCAAAGACACAAAGGGCACCTAGGCATTTGACATCCCTAAAAATCTTAGTGGAGATGTCTACCTTGCATTCTTAGGGAAACAGATTGGTGGTGGTTGTTTTTGAGACCCCCCAAGGAGGACCGTGAGTTTAAAAATACAATCTGACAAGCTGTTCCTGTTGCTGATGTGGCTTACGTGTTCCACTCTGCTGTAGCAGTTTGTTACTCCTTTATTCTTCTGGCCACTGCCACCCTTGAGGCATACCACCTCAACCCTGCCAGTGCAGCTTTGCCTGCATTCACTGCATGAGCGAACAGTTTAATGATTCCTTCTGCTTTTATCAAAACCAAACCAGACCTCAAAACCTTTATAGCAGGAGTGGACTTTAAAACCTGAGGGTTAATGACATCAAAGGAATGATTAAACCAGGACAACTAATTTAATGGCAATATCAGACAGTGACTAGAGTAAAATAGTGGCTGAGGTTGGATCATCAGTGCTCCACACTCTTTGCAATCCTACATATTGTGGGTGGAGTATTAGTGAATGAGTTCTTGAACCACTTTCTGCATGTGCCTTAGCACTGATTTGCAAATACATTTCTGGGAGCTTTCCTACCTCACTGCTCTAAGAAAGAAACACCTCTTTCTTCTTGTTTGATATTTGCAGCATACAGAGTGACTGAAGAAACACAATAGCAATCAATTAAAAAAAAAAAAAAAAAACCAACAAAACAAACACACCAAAACCAACCAACCAAAAAAAAACCCCACACCAACCCCCCCCCCCCCCACAAAAAAANACAGATAAAGAAATATTTGGAAACACATTAGAACTGTGATAGTCCAGCTGGGACATGGAAACAACTTGTCTTGTTGGTGCTCATTCTCAGACAACAGAAATGAAATCATGTCTCCAGCATGGAAAGGTCAGCCAACAAGATTATGTTAAATTCATCAAACTGTGCTCCCTGCTGAGTAGCTATCGCTGATGCGCACTAAAGTAACATAGGGGTTCATGGTGTTTTCACCAAAACAGCACAATGGGGCCAGAATAGAAGCTGGGAGGGAAAAAAAAAAAAAAAAGCATTGATCTTTTCATTTCCTGTGTACTGAGAAGACTCCCTAGATGAAACTTACCACATATCTTCCTTCACCACCACCACCTCCCGCCCCCTTTTATCTGGCAAAACCCACTTAATGACTTTTGAGAGAAACCACTGTTCCAGCCAGCAACACCTGGCAGTAACAAGATGTAAGAAACTTCTCCAGGATTTCGGTTAAATATTTTTTATTGAACAATTAAATGTTAAGTCCAACCTGACTGTTCTCCTTAAACCAAGAAGAAAAGAAAAAAAAAAAAAAAATCATTCAGTAGAAAATTGTGCAAGGAGATCCTCACACATTTTGAAAATTGTTCAAAGCTGCAACCATAACTGTCACAGCATTCATGGATTAGAAGACATTTACAACAGTTTTTAATTAAATTTACTTAATTTAGATATTTATCAGCCAGAATCCATTGGCACACTTTCTTCCAGCTTTTTTAAAGGTTAAATGAGCAATATGTGTAATGAGGTCTTTAAGGGAATACAAATTGTGTCAGCTTCAAATTATCCCAAAAGCCAGTTCTGTGATGGAGGATTTGTAGAGTGCTGGCAGAAGCGAAGCTGCCTACTTCTCACTCTGCTGACACCAGAGTGCAGTGTCTGACCTTCACACTGACTGCTCCTAGCCGGGTCAGTCTATGGTGTGATCACAGCAGAGTTATCTGGCTTCAGGGTAATAATACGTTCACAGCTCCAGCCTCTCATGGATGCCGCTTATACCACTGCTTCCAGGGGTCTTGAAGATGCCATGAGGTAGTGGCTGAGGAATATTTTGCTAAAGGCTTCTCAGGAGGCACTGAGGTGAGACAAGATCTGAAGTGTGGTTCAGTGGCAGTAATGAAAGAGTAGCGCAAGCCTTGCTGGTTGAGGAGATTCTTTCTATCTCTAGAGTAGCTGAAATGCTTTGCTGAATTCGGGTTGAGGAGGAGGAGAGCAAAAACATCCCTAAATTAAGCACCAATCCTCTTCTTTTACATCACAGGCACGCTCTGCTTATGCAACTGAAGTGTTGTGCAGTGTGGTACTGCTGCACCTTTTAAAAAGCGTGCACTGAAGCGTATCTTGGAAAGAACAAGATCGCAAGCCAATGCAAAGCAGGATGAAAGGCAATGCTCTGAAAAGGGCAATTACAGTGAAACTACACATGAGAGTTGCAGATGGACGCAATATGTAGTTGAATGACTAACAAGGAAACAGGAGATGGCCTCCTAACAGCACATGCACCATATGGTATAGCAAAACTTGGGGAGTCATTCTCATCAACGTGGCAGTTTTATAAACACAGAGGTAAAAAAACACACAAGCTCTTTTGAAAATCCCACCAAGTAGCTCATCTCAAACTGTCAGATATTGCAGTGAGGAATATGGTGAGAATAAGATAGGACAAATCAGAAAACATTAGGGAATGCCCACACAAGATGGTAGAACTCTGCTAAATTCTGCATCACTGAATTCACTGAATCTGAAACTGAAACTGATTAGATGTTGGTCAAGTTATTTTCACATTAGCTTTTTCTTCTTCAGACAATTTGTTCATCATAAGTTGCATCTAATAACACAGGATACTTAGTTATCCTACATGCTGGAAATAATCACCCTTGACTTTTTCCTGTCCAAACACTTACTGCAGTCGTGCAGGGATTGCCTTCACCATAGACAACTCCATGTGTTTAAATGGACCAGTTGTTGAAAACAATTGCCACATACTGGGAAAGAAGGAACTGACCATGGAACTGGCCAAGAATGACTGGTAACTCCTCAGGGAAAAATCAGAATTATTATTGTTTCACTGAGATTCTCAAGGCTGGTTGTTGATCTGGGTCTTCCTAAAAAAAAAAAAAAAAAAATCATCTAAAAGAATGCTTTGGTTTCCAGTCTGATGTAGGTGCCCCTATTTAGGCATGCAAGCTAATGACTTTTGGTGCTGACCATGTGCCTGCCACAGTCTTTAAGTGTTGCTTTCTGATAGCAGAGTTCTCAGGTTGTATTGGTAGCTTCTTGTCAAAAGCTGTGGCTAAAAGACAAAAACTGTATCCCTGTGATGGGTTCAGCAACAGTCCCAGGCATTTAGTCTTTGCTCAGTTTGTCACTTGTCTTTGACAGTGTCAAAACCACTGCTCTGAAGTCTGAGGTCCTGAGCTCATTGTGCTTGTCTTATTTGATCCTGATTATCTTAAACAATTTGACATGACACTGGGAAATGGAAACATGACATTTATTACACTACAGAATGAAGGATTTTATGTTCTAGCATATTTTTGGCAAATTGCACTAAGAAAGTCACATTTAAAGATATAGCAGACAGCTCTCAAGCAATATGCTAACTTATTTCTTTCTATCCAAACCGTAAGCTATATGACAGCTGCCCTGATAATGAGAAAAATGCAGTAATCATTACTTATCTGTAGCAGTTGGCAACAGTTGTTTGAATTTCTGGTGAGCAAAACTCTCTGATCTGTTTTTCTTGTGGTAGTTTACATACAGTTTCTAAAGTTTGCATTGTTAGTCATACCTATATTTAGAACTTTCATTAGTGATGACTCAAGACAAGGAGAAAAACATAAGGAGAGAAAGATATGACTGTAAAACTCAGTAGCGCTGAGAAAAAAATGGTATCCTGAATTTCACTCTGTGGCAGTGTGTGTCTTGAATTCAAATTGGAATTAATTTAAGCAGTCAAAAATGTTTTAAAAATAATTGACAGAGCAGCGAAACTAATTTATAAGCTGATTTTTATACACTGATTTTTGCTTTAATTGCTCTAAGTACTTTCTTTCCCTGATTAAAAAGAAACTAGGGTAACTTAAGGCAAATGTATTCAGTCATGTACTTTAAGCAAGGAATTCTGGTATCATTTGCCAGGTAAAAGGGGTGGGTGGGATATTGGTTCAACTTTTCATCAGAGAAGGGACTCTAAGTCAAGCCAGGCTTTGCTGAAGTGTTGTTGTCTTGGTTTTGTGTTGTTTGGTTGGTTTTTTAAAATATACCACATGCATCTAGAAAACCACACATAGTCAGTCCTTTTCTCTTGAATGCTCCTGACAGTGGCCTTTTCATGTTGGCATAGGAAGACTAAGAAACCACCTGCCAGCTGGGGCTTTTGCCATTGCAGTCCCAAATGGCACAGCAATGCTCACCTTGAACAAGCTGATGCATATGGATTTCTGTAGTGATGGTAAATAAACTGCAGGTATCATGGCAAGGATGATTTTGGGTGGCCTGAGCCCTAGTTCACTGACTGAAATCAAGTGGTCCTTCCAGAAAACTGCCTGTGATCCTTTTTGGGTTCTCTTGCCTGTCTAAGACAGCACCCAGGTCCTCTGGCCTGGTGATCTCCATACACTGCCTGCTGTCAAGAACTGCAACCCTGTGCAAATAACCAAAACATGGATGACTTAAGAAAATGTTGCAAGGATCTCTCTTATGGGCTCATAGTCTTTATGCAGCCACGTGGATCTTTCATCTTCTGTGGTATTTCATATTAATAATCAATAAATCATAGAGAGTGTGGTTTTATTTCAAATCAGCTTTGAAGATAATTTTTTTTTAAAGTGTGAAAAGAAAGAAACAGGCAAGGTGAAGAAAGACAGATACCATGAAAAACACCATGTTTTCTTCATCTCTAAAGAACATCATGGATAAATTGTGTTTAGTATGTGGATTATGTAAGACATTGGCCTAATCCTGCCCTCATCTTTATTCCAGTACTTACCTTGTGGAGGTAAAAATGCAAATTTTCAGCCAATTTCCTAAAAAAGGAAGTCCTCCAGTTTCTGAATTAGTTTGAGTGTGAGATGATGCTCAGAATTAATTCAGTCACTGGGATGGATACTCCAAGGTCACTGCTAGACATATTTCACGAGGAAAGATTAATTTATAGTTGGTGTAAATTAGTGCAGCTTCAGTGAAGTCAATTGAATTACTCTTGTTCAGTTCAAGCCTTGTAGTCAGATTGCTTCTGGAATATGAAGTATATCGTGTCTACTATCAAGTGGAGAAGCTAATTTAATCTTTCTAGGTGCGAAAGAAGAGGCGGCCAAGGGTTCCTTTCAAAAGGTAAGAAAAATCAGTCTGTATTTTAGAGGAACACTGAGGAGCATTTAAATGTAAAAAAAATCTTGTAGAAAATGATACAAGGGAAAAATACATCTACCCCAGGATACCCCAGGAGCAGATTAGAGGGGGATGGAGATGGCCAGCAGCTGTAGGGCAGCAATATTTGACACTGGGCTGCACTCACAGAGGAGAGGTGCAACAGGTGCCATTTATTCCTTCTCTGTGGACAGAGAACTTCCAAGAGTGGAAAGGTGGAGCTCAGCCAATCACTGTCATGATCACTAATCACAGAATCATAGAATGGTTTGGGTTAGAAGGGACATCTAAAGGTCTAGTTCAACCCTGCCCCGCAGTAAGCAGAGACATCCTCAAATAGATCAGGTTGCCCAGAGGCCTGTTGATTCTCACCTTGAATAACTCCAGGGATGGGGCCTCGACCTCCTCCCTAGGGAACCTCTTCCAATGTTCCACCACCTTCATGGTCAAGAACTTGTTCCTTACATCCAGTCTAGAACTCCTAACATCCAATCTAAATCTACTCTTCTCTAGTTTGAAGCCATTGCCCCTCATCCTATCACCACAGGCCTTTATAAACAGTCTCTCTCCATCCTTCTTGTAGGCTCCCTTCAGGTACTGGAAGGTCGTTATGGGCTCTTACGAGAGCCATCTCCTCTGCAGGCTGAATGCCAGCTCCCTCAGTCTGTCCTCGTAGCGGAGGTTTTCCAACCCCCTGATCATTTTTGTGGCACTCCTCTGGACCCGCTCCATGATGTCCATGTTCTTCCTGTATTGAAGGCTCCAGAGATGGATGCAGTTGTGCTGGTTTGAACTAATTGGAGGATTTGAATGAGAAATTAGACTATAGGCTGAGAAAGGAAAACACTGATGATGCTACTTCACTCAGGTTTACTGAGAAAGAAAAAAAATGTTTAAGAGTTGTAACCCAAACATAGGTAAGTCAGACCGCTTTGGGCCGTAGCTGCTGCTGCATGGCTCTCTCTCTCTCTCCCTGCTTTTCTTAGCTTGATCTGAATAATTTCACTAACTTATTTCCTGCTGCTAATCCCTCTGGCCAATCTACCTTCGCCTATCTGCTGCATAAGACAGGTGGTGAGATAAGATTGGGGAGGGGGAAAGCTGGTAGGGTGGTTAAAACCCCCTCTTAGGGACTTTGATCTCTGGCAGGGGTGTGGTGTTTCTGTATTACCTTTTTACTGTATATATCTGTAAATACCTGTTATACATTGTAAATGTCTGCTTGTATATCGTGCAAAGCTGTAAATACAAAGCTTCATTTATTAACTTTCAGCTGACTGAGTTCTAGCCTGGCTAAGTGTCTGTGAGGCTGGCAACTGCCAAACCACCAACGCTGTACTCCAGGTGAGGTCTGACCATAGCAGAGTAAAGTGGCGGAATCACCTCTCTGGATCTGCTGGCAATGCATCTTTTCATGCAGCCCATGATGCAATTGGCCTTCTGGGCTGGAAGTGCACACTGTCTGCTCATGCACAGCTTCTCGTCCATCAGCACCCCCAAGTCCTTTTCCACAGGGCTGCTTTCTATCACCTCATTCCCCCATTTGCACTGACAATGAGGATTGTTCCGGCCCAGGTGCTCTTGTTGAACCTTATGAGGTTCACCCAGGCTCACCTCTCCATCTTGTCCAGGTCCATCTGGATGACATCCCATCCCTCTAGCATATTGACAGCACCACGCAGCTTGGTGCACAACAGCGCAAGACCCTGCTGCCTTTTTTTGACCCAGGAAAGTATTTTTAGAAGACATGCACTCAGCCTCATCGGTGATCTGTTCACACGGCTAGTTCAGTTTTCAACCACTGTTCTCATAGCTGAGGATGCTGAGCAGGCTTGCAAAAACTCACAGTTTGTGTGAGGTGTTTGAAAATTAGCCTCTGCAGGTAAGTTCCTTTACTGAAATATTGCTGTAGCATATGTACCAAAGCACCTGGAGATGGGAGCACTCCTTATCCATCTACCATCAGCAAATTCAGCATTAAAGGGGGACCAAAAAGCTACATATGTATGTGCACACAAATCCAGGAAAATGTGCATGGTGCATAGCTAGAAAATCCCAGCCTTGGGTATATTTTGCTATTCTAATAGGAAAAAAAAAAAATCATTCTGGGGCACATGAGTATATTTTCCAGAACATTTTTCTCATCATCTCAGTTTTCCTGAGTGTTAGGCTTTAGTGTAATATCAAAGTTACTCATTAAGTGCTCTTTGGGAGGTCTGTGTTGCAGCAACATAGGAGGAATATATTTTCAGTTGCATTAAAAATAATAATGTTGTCTGAAGATCATTAATTACTTTAAAAAAATATATATTTTTATTTCCCTGAGACAGATAAGTGGAAAATTAAATATCCCCTCACTAAAAGGAAAGGAGCATTTACCTGTATCCTGAAAAGGCTTGAAGACTACAACAGTTTGCTGCCTTTGCCAGGAAAGGGTACACAAAATAAAAAAGCAAAGAGAGAAGATGCTAGAAATTATTTCCTAATCTTTAGCTCATTCACAGGAAACAGAGTGGGACAAGGTGGTGGTTGTTTTTTCTTGGGAAGAAAAAACCTTGCTATTGTAAATTAGATCCAGATTCCTGTGTTTTGATATGATACACTTCCATTTATCAAAGAAAGGAATTTTGTGAAATCCTCTCCCAAAGAAATAAGTCTGAACAGAAATTTAATGCACATATCAAAGCTGTTTCAGAATGCTTATGGCCAGAAGTATTTATTTCTTGTGAAGCCACTGTAGGGCATTGCAAATGTCGATGAATTCTGGATTTTGAGATCCAAGCACTGACTAATGAAATACATAAAGGCTGTCCACATAAGTATGAATACTATCATTACCATTCATTTATTTCTTCAAAGTGGAAGTATTTTCTGATTAAGCTTCAAAAATCTCTTTCAGACACAGACCTATAGAGATTTTTTTAAAAATTACTTTCGTGCTGATATTCTGGGTTTGCTGCCATCACAATGACAACTAGCTTAAATCTTCTCTGCTTACCAGCAGAGCAACATTTGTAACTGCCAAGCTGGACAGGGAGGAGTTTGGTGGCAGTGGGAGATTGCCTGGGTCACTCCTGGTGTCAGTAGCACATGTGACAGCTGTAAAATGTGCTTCTGCCCCGGCATAGAGCAAGATTTTTTTTTTTTTTTTTTTTTTTTTTTTTTTTTGGGGGGGGGGAAGTGGGAAAGAGGAGGTTAACAAATTCTCTGATTCCTGCCCTTGTTTTTTTCTGTTTCATGCTGTTTCCATGCAACATAGAATTCAACAGCATAGAAAGATGCTGCTATCAAAATGACGGCCCCTTTTTCTGCAAAGCCTCTGGATCAAGGTATTTTCCTCTGCTAGCAGTGCTGGCTATGTTTTTTTTTCATAGACATTAAGAAGGGGATTCTTCTTTTGAAGGGTATCTTTCTGCGGAGCTGCTTCGCATTTAGTGATCAACTAGGGTATCACTATCAGCGATAAGGAAATCATTATCCCACTCTACTCAGTGTTTGTCAGGGCACACCTGGAATACTGTGTTCAGTTTTGGTCCCTGCTATACAAAAAAAGATGTGGGCAGGCTGGAAGGGGTCCAGAGAAAGGCCACGAAGATGATGAAAGGACTGGGGAACTTGCCATGTGAGGAAAGGCAGAGAGAACTGGGTTTGTTAAGCTTTGAGAAAAGAAGGCTTAGAGGAGGCATTATAATCATATTCTAGTATTTAAAGAGTGTCTACAAAGGAAATGGAGACTCCCTTTTTACAAGGAGTCACATGGAAAAGATGAAGGGTAAGGAATACAGGTTACTCCTGGGGGGATTCTGATCAAACAAGAAGAGGAAAATTTGTCACAATTTTCAGAATTCACATGAACAATCTGCCCAGGGAAGTAGTGAAGTCCCTAATATCAAACATTTTTAAGGTTGAGCTGGACAGGATCCTGGGCCATCTTGTCTAGAACACGCTATTCCCAAGAATAGTTGCATCAGGTGATCTCTGAGGTCCCTTCTGACCTGATGTTCTTTGTTTCTGTGATTCTTCATATTTACCTCTATTTCCAAGTCACATCTGGTTTGACCACACTCCGTATGCCAAAATGTCAATTCACACTGCTAAAATAAAACAAAAAAGAGAGGGTAAAAAAAAAATCAAAATTCCCCCCTTCTGAGAGTGGCTGAGTGCATCCTTCTCAGTAACAGAAAGAAGGCCTCCATCAAAGTACATTATGCAAAGTATCAGCAATGCTACACCTGCTAGACTTAGGGAGTCAGTTTATTCTTCAATCAACCAGATCACCTCAGAGCATATAGCAATACATGTCAGGATACCAAAAAATGGACTTAAAAGCTGGAAGACTAAAGTATCCCTCAGAAAACAAAACAAAACAGAAGTCACAAAAGTAGTCTTCCAGGACACAAAACAACGTTGCACCTCAAGAGACAATAAATGTTTAAAGAGACTGAGTCGACCTCCATGGGCTCCTAAGTGCAGCCAGTGCTGCCTGCTCCTCCTGAGGATGCCTCTAGGATTAGAGCTTTTCTCTTTTTCTCTAAAAAAGAAGAAAATAAAATCTGACTTGACTACAAAGCTGAAATGTGGGCTGCCTGGTTATGAACCCTGTCCCTCATGTGTTCTCTGTTGCTCTGGTGTGCAGCCCCTACTTGTGGCATTGTGTGAGGTGCCAGGCAGGGTGGCAGTAGACAGAGCCACCACGCTGAGCTACATAATGGGCATGCCAGATGCCTCAGCATGTAGGTGCTCCATGTTGGTGCCTTTGCACTCTGAACTGATCTGTGACATGACCTGATGCATAAATGCAACCCCCCACCCCTGCTGCCATCAAGAGTATAATATAGTAGCACAATGTGTGAGGAATGTGCAAGGTTTAGACACTGCGACCGTGAAGGCATGTGCAAACCTCATCCTCCTTTTCTGAGCCTGAGTTTAGAACATCCTCTCACTTGGGAAGCTGTGAGGTGGGACACCCAGAAACAGTGCAGCTGAGCACCATTACAGCAGCACTACAGCTGCTTTCCATCAACCATGACAGATCTAAGTTGGCAAGCAGGAGGATAAAAAATTGGAACTTATGCGGCCAGCTCTAACTTGCAGCTACCTTGTGTTGCAATCAGCCTTTCTCTTTAAAATCCTTCCAGGCTCTGCTGGAGGAGAAGGCAAGCCACTGTGCTGCAGCACACAGCTGCTACAGTGGTTTGGGCACGTATCAGGTCCCAGAGATGATATTTGTGGGAAACTCCCTTAAAAATCCTGTCGTTTTAAACACAACAGACATGAAATTCCAACCACAGATGAAAGGCTTTGTTGTCATTGCTCACGTACTGCTCAGCATTGCTTGGTGCAGTCAGGACAGCATTCTTCTCTTGCTCCCCAAGACAGGCTGCCTGTCTGTGAGTGCATAATCTTTACTCAGTGTCTGGTACAGCTGAATCAAACCGCAATCATGTCTTCCCACTGTGTCTCCACAGGTTGTTAGCCACAGACCTTGATTTCTGATGCAACGAGGCATTGCTAATTAGGATGAGTTTCTTCTCTTTAGCTTAATAAAAATATGCTCCATCCAAAAATGGGACTGACAGAAGTCCAACTGAAGGGAGGGGGAGGGAATCCTCAGACTGGATCGTAGCACCCTCCGTGGAAAAAGTCCCAATAACTAAACAACAAAAAGCTAAAATAAACCCCAGGTAATTACAAACTGTAAATTCAAATATTTTGAAGGGTGTTCACTGCTTATGGTGCTGAATCCTTTTTCAGTAAACCAAGAGAATAATACCTCTGGTTCTTCCAAACTTCTATTTGGCATGCGTCGCTGCAGATCTAGGAGTGGGCTAATTAAAACTGTTATGTTGCTAATGACAGTGCATCTTCTTTCACTAAAGAGTTCAAACTACAGCCTTCCTCTTGATCCACTGTTAGATTTTTAAAGCTCTAAATTAGAAGAAAAGCACATGCCCTTTTAATGTCTATAAGAATTTGAGCTCGTTAATGAAAAAAAAAAAAAAAGTAAAAAGTAGGATTTCTATTATAGCTGTTCTTTAATTATGGAACAGCATGTGCAAGAAGGCTTTTTACTCATAACTATGTCCTCGATTCTATTACATGTTTTAGCAGAAAATGCATGTAATAGAAAAACAGCAATAGACTGTGGAAATTGTCCAGAGCCCTGCTCTCCTAGGGAAAAGATGCCAATGGTATTTTTGTACTGCTACTCCTCAGCAGCCTCTTTGCACTTTCCTCCGGGTTACTTGCACAGCATGACTCACTGCCTGATGGTTTCATTGAAACATAAAAATATAGACACAGTAATGATTGCATTCAATCATAAACTACAATCAATACAGCAGAGTTTAAATGCTCTGTGCCCTAGCAAGCCTACTACAGGGTTTCCCCCCACACCCCACTTCACGTTATTCCCTGAAGAAATGATTTTTCATTACTAAAGAATAACAGTTGTTCCAAGTGTTCTAGCAGATGCAGTTGAGTCTCTCAGAATGAAATATGTAGGTCAGAGCAGGAGGCATTCATTGTTTTCTTTGATGTACCCTCCTGTCAGCCTTTCTTTGGATGGAAAAGCCACTTCACAATACTCATGCACTGCCTCGTGGGAGTGTTACTGCAGGAACCTTACAGCAGCCCCCCCCCTCAAAGTTCATCTGGGGGCATTGGGTGGGAAGGCATATTTGTGTTCAAACCACAGACTCTGGCCTTTAATTTACAGAAGCCAGGAGATAAATCTCAACCTAGTCCTCCAGCAAAGACAAAATCTCTCTTTGTGTACATCACAACACCACTGCAATGTCTGGCAAACTCAGAGGATCTGATGAAAAATGGCTCCCAGGAGACTCAGGCAAGACTGGGAATAGGATAGGGTGGGGGAAGCACAAGGGGAACTCAGCCAGGTTAGGATGGGGAAGACGCTCCAGGAAAAATAAGAAACATGACTTTTGGCATTTAGATACACCACAGGTTCCTATGCTGATCATGATTCCCTGAGGGAAATATCCTCCCTTCGATGCCAATAAAATGCCCAGTTTGGTGCATTGGTTGCTCTTTTGCATCATCTTCAAAAGATAGGTGCTCAAAGGAATCACTTCTGCCTCATGGTTCTGACACTCTAACAAGAAAACCCACTGTGGTGTCTTCTCCCCATTACAGGTCAGGAGACATCCCAGCATGCACTCCAGCAAACTGTAATTCCCACTTTCTTAATAACCACCCTATATTTGGAGGTAATAAAATAAAAAAGGTTCTCCCTTTTCCTCTTAGCTGTGGTAACTACCTAAAGATGAAAAAGAACTCCCACAAGGCCAGTATAAAATGAAATCCTGCCAACAAATTCTAAATAAAGGTTGCAATTCCAACATATCCTCTCTTATGCTTGGGATGTGCAGTAAGTGACAGATGAATAAATCAAACCCCTGGAGTTCCATCATAACCATCAGGTTAAAAGTGTTATTATTGTATTTTAACTAAAAGTTCTGATTTGTGCTTTTAAATTTTTTTATTTCTTTTTCCCTTCTGAAATCTGGGAGATCTTGGATTGTGTGCCACTCACATTATTGCTAGGAAAGGGCTAGTATAACTTTCTGAAAAACAGAGTCCTTTAAAAAAAATTTTCAGTCATAAATCAGTTTCATTCCTGTCTCCCTTTCTTCCTCTCCCCTCATTTCCTCCTCCCACTCGTTAGTCTGTTCAGCACCTTCCCTGAGTCACTCAGCAGGCTGACAAGTGAAGTCAAGTTCAACTTTATATGAAGTCTTCTACTGTGTGGTTTGCTGGGTGATGCTCTGGATCCTTCTCCCTCCCAAACCTGGACTGGGACAGACCTTCACTTCTGAGGATGTGCATTTGACAATGAGGATGAGTCCTCAGCCGTACCTGGAAATCTGAGTTGTAGGCTGTCAGTCAAACAGCTCACACGGAAGACTGCAGGTGAAAATTTACACCCCTTGCAAAAAAAGCTGCAAGCCTGAGACTTGAATTATGTCATGTTAATTTAAGCCTGAGGGAAGGAAGCAATAGTATCAGTACTGGCTAAGTCTGTCTCCTGTCTAACCCCACCACTGGATGTGTCACCCTTAACATTCTGAAATGGATCTTGTCTTATCACACAAAGTGTCAGCAGAAGCCATAATATTTAAGTCACAATAGCTTACTGTACAACCTTAAGGAAGAACTAAAAAGTGTATTCTCTGACCTTTTCTCAGCAAGGTCTATAAGCATGTGTCTAACCTTAAACACAGCAATCTCCGAACACCAGAAGGCTATCCTGATCAATGAGCTAACAAGGTTTACAGTAGTTTTACTAGTTAAATAGCACTTCCTGAACCAGATTCTAGTGCAGGATGCAGGCTCCAGACTTTTTACTATCTGTCTGGGATTTTGTGGTGTTTCAGCAATAGCTGACTGACCCCAGTAGAGGTATCCAGAATGCCCAGTTTAGTAAGAGGCACTTGAATCTTTCTGTGGGGAAAGTAAGAGGGGCAGAAGGGCACTTACCTGTCGAGTACAGAGTTGCTGAGACACCAGTGATGATGTAGACACTCTTCTTCTATAGCTTGGCAGTCTGATTCTTGACTGATAATCTTTGGCCTTTCAGGACTCTGGCCATGCAGTACCCTCTTATCTGAAATGCAGTGACAAGCATTGGTGTAATGTGCCTCTGAGTAGTGCAGTGGTTGAGTTTGTACTCCTGAGAAACATGTTGGGTTTTAAAAAAAATTTTCTGGCCCAAGGACTTGGTGGGAGGAGCTAGGCAGGTATATAGGGGTTGGGCTTTGCAGACATCACTACGCTTTCTCATTGTGCATCTTCCAGGAGCCAAGGAACTGGAATTCTGAGCTACTGGTTATGGATTCCAGCTGGGAGGTTCTTGCTCTCACCTTTCTTGCTTTTGCCATGCTGCTGTTACCAGGGAAAATTTTAAAAAGTCTTAGACAGTTGGGGACCTCCTTTCTGCCCCTTTTTAATACAGCAGTCCTTACTCCAAGCATGGTGTTTCCCTGCTGTGTTTGCTCTGTTTCCTCTTTAGTAGGTGGTAAGCCTTGTGTAGCTGGTGTTGGTGAAATCAAACCTCTATCCTGGGGAAGATTTTTTAGGTGGTATTTTCCCTGGGTGTTTATAAAGATGATGTCCTTTACTGCTGCAGCTTCTCATTCTAGATTTTGTGCATGTACTGTGAGCTCGGATACCAGCTGGACACCCTAGGGGACCAAGGTTCTACCCTATATACATCAACAGAGCTGTATCACCACAGCAGGTCCTGGCTACCCAGAGATGTCCTAGGACAGCTACAAAGTGCTTGATAGGACTGGGGCAGTTTTCTGAACAGGTATCTAAATGACACCTCAGGTCCAACATGGATGGTAAGGAAGTAGTCTGCATCTTGCCATTAGTGCTGAAGTCTTAAACAAATCTAACTCCATTCTTGCTGTTGCAAATCTTCACTGAACTTTTAGCACATTTACAAGTCCTACAAACGTAAATATTAACAAGGCTCAGGGAACTCTTAGGCTTCTTTTTCCAAAGTCTGGGAAAAGCCTGGGTTATTATGACGAAAAGAATTTTTCAAGTCTGGGATTGATCACTGCTTGCTCTTTTTATGTATGTTTTAAGTATTAGGTCAGTTCTGAAAGATGCATAAATTACTGAAACCAAACTGTTGCGCTAATAAGAATGATATTTTCAAACTCTTATGGTTCCATTTTAAGTTCCCATGGTATTAATGCCAGCAGAATAACTTTCTGCGATTGAAATGCACCACATTAAGGGCTAAATTATGCTAAAATAGGTCAAGCAGCAGCAAAGGCAGCTATTTTGACTGAACTAGGGTTAACAAGATGCATGTAACAAATGCCTCAGGAGAACAATCACATGCTCTCGCTGCACATGATACCACAGCAGGATACCCATAGCTTCAGGTTCCAGCTAAATGGCATCATGGTGTGCTCTTTCGGGCAAGAAAATAGTTGTACAATTGTTTGAATATGATCCTCTCAGTTTATGTGATGTAAGCTGACAGTTTAAAGGGTCCCGTAAGAATGCTCTCTCTGAAGCCTTTGCAACTTCTACATACTCATCTAGGCTGTTTTTAACATAAAGCAGAGGGAGAGGAAAGAAGTAATTAATGAAAGAGCTAATACTTTCTGAGACTCCTGAAATGACAGCATGCCCATGACAGCATGCCTGGCTGCCTTTTCACTAATTTCTGAATTAAAAAAAAAAAAAAAAAAGAAGTCAGCAGACAGAAATTTGTCTGAGGTATTTAAACTGGCCAGTAATTGAGGCAGAGCATTTGAATATCCTTGGACTTTACGGTAAAAAAGATGAAATGCACTTCTAGAGTTAGCATTCTTTCTAACAACAACAAAAAGCAAAAGAAGGAAATTCTCCCTTTATTTCAGCAGTTCCATACACCACATATGGAACAATATGTAATGTTTATCTGCTTTCCCTTCCCTTCCCTTCCCTTCCCTTCCCTTCCCTTCCCTTCCCTTC
>VWZI01005156.1:25956-63070 GCA_013396835.1 Psilopogon haemacephalus
TTTTTCCTTTCCCTTTCCCTTTCCCTTTCCCTTTCCCTTTCCCTTTCCCTTTCCCTTTCCCTTTCCCTTTCCCTTTCCCTCCCTTCCTTCTTTTTCCTTTTTCCTTTCTTTTCCAAAAACCTCTGTTGCAAATGGTTGCACTTTCCTTCTGAATACTTTTATCACATCTGTGTGTTATGGGACAAATATCTTGCAGTGGAGAAACCAGACAGAGGAAAACAGATAGAAAACTGATTGAGCCTGTTCTCGCCAAGCAGCTGGGCCTGAATTCTTCAACATATACACTTTGTGCATAAACAACTCCTACATCTACTATGCCAAATCCACTTAATTTTTCATAAAATTGATCTATATACACAGAATATTAAATTTAGGAACATTTGTTAATGTGTGTTGGATTTTGCTTATCCAAGAGCACAGAATGTTTTTCTGTAAAGCTATTTCATGACACTGAGTGCTGTGATAAAATTTCCAATCATTACATCTGGTCCAGAGGAGGGCCACAAAAATGATCAGGGGGTTGGAGTACCTCTGCTTCGATGACAGGCTGAGGGTGCTGGAGTTGTTCAGACTGAAGAAAAGAAGGCTACAGAGAGACCTAATAGCAGCCTTCCAATACCTGGAGGGGGCCTACAAGAAGGAGTAAGAGAAACTGTTTACAAAGGCCTGTGGTGGCAGGATTAGGAGCAATGGCTTCAAACTAGAGAAGAGTAGGTTAAGATTGGATGTTAGGAACAGGTTCTTTACTATGAGGATGGTGGAATACTGGAACAGGTTGCCCAGGGAGGTGACTGGGGTCCCATTCCTGGAGATAACTCAAGACGAGGCTCAACAGGGCTCTGAGCAACCTGATCTAGTTGAGGATGCCCCTGCTGACTGCAGAGGGGGTTAGACTAGATGGGACCTTTGGAGGTCCTTTCCAACCAAACCATTCTATGATTCTATGATTCCATGATCTGTGTGCATTTTTATGAGGGTTTTAAAATTTATTTACTCAAGCAGAGAAAGAAGGGAGACAGAGGGGGGTCAAGCACATACTCTAGGAAATCCACTTAAGGAAATGTTATTTAAAGAAATAAGTTTTTTACTGCAACCAAAACACTGTTTTAGTCAATTTCCTTCACTGAAACTTTCTATAGCATTTTCACATCTGGCTGGGCTGCTTTTAATACAATGTAGAGAGGGTGCAAAAAGGCCACTGATGAACAGTCACCCCACCATCCAATTCAGGTGAGGTAAACAACTTGTAAAATACAACAGAACTGTTTTCCATACAGAAATGCTGATAACAAAACCTATAATGTTCTCTAGGGTTGCATTAGTTTATCAAAACTCTTCAGGGATGTTAGCTTTTTTTTTTCCCCCCAATTATATGGGGAGTTCAATCTCAGTACTATTATTTTGACTTTCAGAACAGAACATATTGAAATGCTGTGGTTATTTGCAATATACCAGATTATGTGTCAGAATGACTCACAGCAAATGTTTTAATCTTGCCCTAACTGAAATTTTCATCTAAGTGAAGTAGATGGTTTATTTTTTTCAAGAGAACATCAAGTATTATTAGTATTATTATTATTATTGTCCAGCACAAAAAAAAAAAAAAATAGTATATCCCATTTCCCCTTGCAGCATGTGGACTTTTCAGCATTTCAGACAAGGGGAATTCCAAGTTTTGGACACTGGAAATTCAGGGGGTTTACTGTTTGTCACAGCTTTGTTTAATTTTGCTGTTGAAATTGTTTTGGAATGAAGGTTTTGATATTGTCTTCCCATTACAGTGACTGGATCTAGCAAAAGACCTTTTTCTTTCTGTTTGGAAGCTATTTTAGTTTGCCTTTGACAAACTGAACTGGATTTACCCACCTTGAGACACATTTTCCTTTACCATAAATGAAATGTGCAAATTATCTATGATAATTATATTTGACCCAGTTACTGGATTTGGGAACATACTTCTATCTTGCCTGGAGCTGAATATCCCTACAGAAAGAGAATCTCACAGCTAAGACAGGGTATAATCAGAGTTCAAAACCTTTCATCAGAGACGCAAAAAAAAAAGATGTAACTAAACTAGCACTATTCCATTGCCTGACATTGTGTGTTATTTTTTTTTTTCAGGAGAGTGAATTATTCATTATTAATTATTTAGAGCTTTCTGCTTTATCTAAATGCCAGCTCCTCTCCCCTTCTGCCACGTACACACCCTACCCCAAGAAGAACACTTGTGACAAATAGTCGTGCCACATCCTTAAACTTATTAAAGAAGTATTTGCTGTGAATCGAATGGTTCAACTCATCCTTCCTCATTCATTTTACAACTTCAGTAAGTTGTGGGGTATCAAGGCCTGAGTATTACCACTTTGCTTGGAGATAAGCCCTGTATACACAGCAGTGTAATGACACCTGATGGGAAACACATGCCTGAGAAAACCCCCACAGCAAGATTTTATTGTGCTAAGAAATTCTGTTTGTTGGCTATCTGCCTTCAGAAATGTGTTTTATCCTTTTTGAGATCTCAAGTTAAAATGCAAGGGCTTATCTCCTTGGAGCCTGATCTTGTACCAAACTAGCAAGACATTTAGATTCTGTTCAAACTCTCCACGAGTTGCCATCCACCTTCTTAGCACAGACTTTCAGATGAGCTGACATCTGGTTCCTGAACTTGAATTATTGGCAAGTTTCTAGTCAACAGACGAAAGAAGTAAAACATTTCTGTGCAACAAAAGAAGTGTGGGGCGTTTGGGGTTTTGTTCTTCCTAAGTACGCACTGAATAAAAGGCATTTTCTTTTGGTGATGTAGTCTCCCGGAGTTGCAGCAAGACAAAAGGATTCTGTCCAAAGCTTGAAACAGCGATGGCCATTGGCATAAAGTCCTGGTTAGGGACATCCTTGTGACAAAACATAAACATTAGCAAAATACAAATATCAGAAAAATTTCTACTCAGTCTACAGCTCCCAGGGGGAAAAGTGTGGTTTTGCCAACAACGTGTATCAAATGTCAGTATGCTGACATTTCCATCTTGGCAAACGCTCTCCTGTGTGGCTAGCCCTGACCCCAGAACAGGCTAAAGCGAGTAGGTGTTTACCCACTTCCACAACTTTACAATCAAAATGAGAAAGTGAAATAATTTGTCTGGATTGGAAATTGAGTAGTTAGCCCGAAGCAGAGAGAAAAGGAGCATCTGGTGAATCACCTCCTCCAGGCTTGGGCAGTGGGGATGGGTACAGGGAAGCTGGGATCATCCCATTTGTTCAAATACATTTTGCACCAGACGTTTTTTATTTGTATACTCTGAAAAGCACTTTTTCAGGCTAAAACTCCATATTGAGGCTGCTGAATAAGCCTTTCAAAACTTCCACATTTATTATTTATGAAGGCAGTTAAGCTCTTGTACAAAATTAAAGGCTGAATGAGAGAATCTGGAAAGAGGCAGAACCAATGACCTAAGTTTATGACTAAGTGCCAGAAACATCCTGAAGCCTAATTCCACTTGTGCAGTAATGTGCCACTTAACCCGAGGCAAGCTATTTACCTTAGCAAAGATTCTTTCACATGCTGATAAAATTTGTAACACTAAGTATGCCAGGGAGCAAGGACACATTCACACCTGTGTTTAAAATATTTTGAAAATCAAGACCGCCATGCAAATAATTGATTTTTAAATATAGTATTTGAAAAATAATACCATAGTTGATGTGACTAAACCAGTTATAGTACCCTGCTGTAATAAATTAGACCATGATGGTAGCGTGGAACTCCTTTTTAGTTACCTTACTCTTGACAATCAAATGAAAATACCACAAACTAATTTATTTACCAGCTGGAAGGATTAATGTAAGAACAGTGATGTCTTTATGCATTAAATCAGATTGGAATTTTTAGAGTCTGAGAACTCTGTGGCCACTGCTTCCATTCCTGATTTTAGGACGCTGGAAAAATCAAGATAAATTGACCACACTTTTCCCGTTAAAACTTCCTTTAAGGAGAAATTCTTGGAAATTAACTAAATGGAGAAGGATTGATGGAGATGAGTGTTCTTTCCATGAGCAATTAGACTGCAAGCCACATACAAGGCTGGCTCCCTAGCTAGCCAGGGCTTGGTTTTAGGACTCCTGTTTTCCTCTAGTCTCCACAGCAGAAACCAGCCCATACAGACCACTAGCTCTGCCACACAGGTGCTGATTAATATTGTTAGATTCAGCACCAGATACCTTCTAGCTTGGGCGGTTCTGCCCAACTGCCAGCTGGTGTAAGAGACAACCCAGGCCCCAGGATTAAGCAGTGGCCCAAGACCCTCTTTCACTGCATATTTTTATGTTATGAATGTGACCACTTGGGTTTTTCAGCTTCTGGGTTTGCACTTTGAGAGGTAATCAGAACACCTCAACACTCTTAATATCAATGTCGTTTTGCATTTATTCCCTCAGTTCTTTTGAACTCCATGACAAAGGCACTTCCCTGGGTCTGGGACCTGCCTCCCAGGAAAAAATAGTCAGTAGAAATATTACACTGAACCTTGCAGAGTCTGATCCTTACTCTGCCCATTCT
Organism: Psilopogon haemacephalus; assembly: GCA_013396835.1. Lineage (NCBI taxonomy): Eukaryota > Metazoa > Chordata > Aves > Piciformes > Megalaimidae > Psilopogon > Psilopogon haemacephalus. Next base: position 30,509 of record VWZI01005156.1, read on the forward strand.
GCAAGGCTCAGCTCCTGCCACAATTCTCCCTGCAATCCCTCTTCCTTCTCTCTCCTACTGACAAGGAATATTTAACAGTGTACTCCTTCACCTTTGATATCTTTTTGGTGAAGTCCCACTCTACTGGCTGTCCAGGAATTATTAAAAAAAAGAAAAAAATATGTAGGGGGAAAAAGATTAAACAAAAGATAGTTTACATTTATCATTCAACATGGTATATTTGTGTTTTTTTAATAGAAAACATCCAGCAGCCAGTTGAATCAAAGCAACCAACATAACCCTCTTTGGTCTTAAACTCCTATTACTGGCAGGAGGAAAATGATTGGTTATATAATCTATATTCCACTATGTAACAGATACTAAATATAGTGCAGTAACTCAGAACAATACAAAACATCACAATATGAGAAACAGTGCTGAGGAGGAGAATGCTGCCATTCTAGATAGACACATTTTTAGTATTATGTTCCTCAGGAAGAGCATCAAATATTTTTCTGAGTGACCTAATTTTCTTTGTCTGATCAAATGTGCCAGATGCTTCCTTATTCAGAGTTGCCACTCCAAGTGAAAAACTGTTTTCTGGCAGCCACTTGAAATCTCTTCTTCAGTTTTCTGTTAGGGATTATTATACAATCACTGCCTGGGCAGACTGAAAGCATATGGTAACTGGGCTGACATTATCTCTACTGTTTTCAAAGTTCCCCAAGGATATGTGGGCAAAGTTAGTCTCAGGTATAAGCCAGCCTCTCTGGTGCATTCAAAATGCCACCCAAACTCAGCAGTGACCAAGCAAACTGAAGAGGGAGAGCTTGGAATCCTGGTATCTTCCTCTGAAGTGTGAGAGATTTTTTGCCTTTTGTAGGTATTTCCATCTCTTGATCGGGTGAAAATTATAAGCACGGTCTTTTAATGTCCATTTTCCAGCTAAAAGGGTAATCTCTGCAACCTGGCTGAAGCTTGAAAGGCTATGTTCTGGTTATATCTGTCCAGATTCTTACACACTTTATCTAATTCCTGCTGCATTAACTTTCCTGCTTTCCTGGGGACTATTAATATGGTATCCCTAATGGCTTGATTTAGCCTTTCCCAGTATTCCTGTTGATGGTGACAGGGAATCAGTACCTGTAGGAATAAACAGCCAAAATGCTATGAGTGAACCCTATGCGTCCTGTCCATGCTCATGTCTTTTCCTGCCACACAAAGAATGGTACCTGGAGCATGGCAACTTCCAAGGTAGTGTGGACCTTCTGAGCCCTTCTGGCACCTAGAGAGAGTGTATAGCTAAATAAGCAGGGCATGGACTGAATGTAGGCAGTGAACCCCTTCTGACTGTGTAGACTGTATAAGTGCCAGTTTCTTCCTTTTAATCTGTTTTGTACCTTGCTAACCCTGCAAGGTGATGAGTGGCCAAGGGGGCTATCCCTTAGGCTAGCAGGGAGAGCTAGGCTCTACCACTTGACTTGGGAGTCCAGGGCTGCTTCTCTGCACCTGATCTTTTCTAGTACAAAGAGAAGATTGCTTTTTCTTTTTTTATTTTTTTTTCTCGTTTGTTGAAAGTATGGAAGAAAAGTTCCTATTATTAGAAAAATCTTTTGCTGCTAGGTGGTAGGCAACAGACATTGACTAAATGAGGCAATTAAAGCCTTCTCTTCTCCATCTGAAGAGCCCCAACTCTTATAGATGCTCAGCAAATATCCTCGGATTGACCAACAACATTGATACAACATTAATCCATGCACCTGAATGGACTTGTACATGCCTAGCCGCTGAAAGTCATAGAGTCATAGAATCATACAATAGTTTAGGTTGAAAGGGACCTCAAAGATCATCTAGTTCCAACCCCCCGCCATAGGCAGGGGCACCTCCCTCTAGAACAGGTCGCTCAAGATCTCATCCAACCTGGCAGTGAACACCTCCAGGGAGGCAGCAGCCACAACCTTCCTGGACAACCAGTCAGGAGGGAATTTTATTGCTTATTGTAATTATTTATTTTTCCTTACCTTTCTGCTGAAGGGCCCAGTCTCCTACTACTCAAGAGGTAGCAATGAAGGCTGTTTCTCTGCTTCTGACCAAGAGAGGGCCAAGGGCAACAGGCAGCAGGATGAGGCATGCCAGAACCCCAAGGAGGTGTAGATAGGGTAGAGGAAGTAAAACATGGAGAGCAATCCTTGGGCTGATCTGCCCCAATTTGCAACAGCTCAGAACTAGACCAGAGGGTAAGCTGGTAATCAAATATTGTCCGTGACTGGAGGTCCAGTGCCCCGCTCAGTCCACCTTTAGTTATGGGCGCTTGCCGCTGAGAGATGCTCACTTTGGGGTAGTTTAACAAAAGATGTCAATTTAAACCAGTGTAGGTAAATGTAGAAATATGTATGCTCAATAAACACTAAAGTATTTAAGCCTAGTTTATTTCTGCTTGGCTAAGTTGATTAGAAATTGATTTAAAATTAAACAAATAAATGAACAAACACAGTGACAACAAAAAATACCAAACCCAAAACCCAAAATAAGACAGAGTTGTTTTTAAATTGTAGCACCTATGCAGTCAGTACATTCCTGTAAGAAAATCAGTAACAGGTTGTGCATTGACAAAGCTGTCATGGAAATGGAAATTAGCTTTCCAGATAATTTAGATTTTAGACTTTTTAACTTATTCTGAAATATTAACTATTAGTAGTATCTACAGCCTCAACAAATCTAAGTGGATCAAAATTATATCTCATTTTGCAAATTCTATGCCCAAATACAATTCTAAATACTTTTTTCACCCTTTTCTGATTTATATTACTGTCTTCTATACAGCTTGGGGAGCCCTGCAGAATTTTAAACAGGCAGTATTCAAATAAATAAATCTGTGAGATAATGCATTCTGCAATATTCACAGCTGAGATTGCTCATTTTCTTCTAGACAGTCTGTAATTTTACTGTAACTTAATCATGACCTAGACTGTAATATGATTTCTTAACTCATTGCTACGGGCAAGTTGTCCTGTTCACACTCCAAATTAAGAGAAAAAGTTTACTAAAATACCAACAATCTGAAGCAGATCCGTCAGCTCAGTCAGAATTAGCCAGGACCTAGAAGATAAACAGAGAATTGTATAGGAAGAAATTGCAAAGCTAAGGAGCAGTGATAGTGCTGGCTTCAACAAACTCTGTCCTGGGGCAGAAACACTGCAATTGCATTGATTTTAAGCCTAGAGGCACATTAAAGGAGTTTTATTAATAACTCCTCCCAGCCTGTCAGGCATAATAGTAATCCCCTAATAAATGCTTTCCAACTGTGAATTTGACATTCTGCTATCCCAAATTCCTTGCCAGTGGAGGCAATTTGTTTCCACTACTCCCCTCAAAGTCATCACCTAGTCTTCATACCTTGGAGGCCTGCTTGGTGTCATAAGAAACCTTCCTTGGAAACAATCAAGCAAACAAAAAGCAGCAACTCCAAATGTTCCTGCTAAACACTGACCCAGAACTGTACAAAGTAATTTTCTTTCAATTTATCAGTCACTTAAAAATGGTTGGGGCTATCCCGAGGAGCCAGCTGTGCTGCAGAAGTCTGCACTACCCCATCCCACTCCCAGCTGCCTGTTGCCCAAGATAACATTATCTACACGGAAGCCTTAGCCAGACTTTCTGTAATTATTAGTGATTTGCAATGTTATTCTCCATCCAGTGTTTATCTGTGCAGAGGGTGACAAGGAGGTCTTGGAAGACTTCTTTTCCCGGCAAGCCTTCTCAGATCATTTATTTGTTCAAGTTCAAATCCCTAGGCAGTTGTGTGGTGTGATTTCTTTTCCTTGGTATGTAAGAGCATTTGAGAAAGGAAACTAGTGTATACATGAATTCTTCTCTCCTTGCTCACCCTAATTCTCTTGTCTTGAAAAGTTTCTATCTTTGTTGTCCTACCCACTTATCTTTCTTCCACATTTGTTAGACCTTCCCTGTAAAATCTAGTGTCTTCTGCCTCCTTTTTGCTATGTGCTATGCCCTGCATTTCATCCTTACTACCTGCTCTTTCCAGCTCCCCTATCAGCTGCGAAGGCTCTCTCATCAATAATCCACTACTTTAACTGGCTTAGAGTTTCCTTCTCTCTCTTTGTCCGGGTCAGATGCCAGATTAGACCCAGCAGAAGCCTGATACTATCTCTGTTGTGTGTATTAATCTCCTTACAAGTATGGTCTGCTCTGTATTTAACCTCTCCTCCCTGCATAGCCAGGTGATACCGAGAGCTCCAGCAGCATTATTTGCTTTTCCATGTTAATAAGTGAAGCACTCCTCAGCAACACATAACTGCAATTTTATATAATAGGTTTAGCTGAAATTGCTGAAGCCACTAATCCCAGGCACGCAGTTTGAATGACCACTCAGTCTCTTCTTCTTGTGACAGGCGCTGATGTTGTGTAGGGATTTGAGTTATTCGCTGCTGTGAAGCCAAAATTCATCAGGTGAACAATTCCTTGGAATCAGTGGGTTACACTGCTTAACCAAGGCAGTAAGATTTGCCTTTGTGCCTGTACTGTAGAGCTGGCTACAGCTGCGTTGGGAAGTGAGATAAATCTTTGATTTTGGATTTTCGTCCCCATGTGGATTACACTGTACGTCTGGGGATGTGCCTAGTTGGTAAGAGAACAAGAACGGAAGCTGGGAGTCCTATCTTCTATTCCTGGCTCAACCCCAATTCATTGCGTGACTGTGGGCAAATCACTTAAGCTGTCTCTGGGATAATAATCGACACAGCAATTCCAGGAGGCTTAATTTTTAAAGTGTCAACTCATATATTTTCACTGATGTGCCTCGGGAGATGTCCCCTTCCCTTCACTGGGAGCAGGAGCAAGGCCTTAGTACTGACAGCAAGATTTGCAACCCGTGACCCCCCTCTCCCCAATCTGCCACAACTATTTCATAAAAAATTGTTTAATAATAATGCCAGAAATGCTGTCCCAGAACTCTGAAAGCCTCTTATCAACTCTAGTTCCTAAAGTACAGTGTACAGAATCATGCATAATGGTTTTCTTTTTGCTACTTTCAGCACTAGTTCTTCTTTCTTGTTATGCCAGCAGATGCATAAATCTGCTGCTGGTGCTTTTTGGCTTTGGTCTCACTGAGTGCATGACTTAATTGTGGACAAAACCAGATGTTTTGGGGTTTTTTTAAGTGTGGATTTTGTATGCTTGAAATCCTAAACTTTCAGGAGGGCCTAGTGGTGGGCTGTAGTTTTGTTGCCATAGGGGCTAAAGTTCTTTATTTGTGAAGAGCTGCACGCTGCATGTCCACCTTCTGAAATTCCAGCGTCTCAAAGTGGAAGTAGAGGAAAGACTAATTCATTCACAAATGTCCAGAGCCTGGGATGCTCCTCCGAAATATTTTCACAAGGTAGGTCAAATTCAAAGCAAGATACATAGCAGGTCATCTCCTCTCACAATAGACCGTGTCTCCCTCTAGTCACAATGGCATCCAATCGCCGTGGCAGCGATGATAAAGGCGCTGCTTGCATGGGTAAGTAGTATTAGGAAAAAGTATTAAATGCATTTCTCTGACTGCGCTTTAGGAGCTGAAGGCGAGAGGCAGCGAGAGGGTGAGCCAGCCCAGCTGCCTGCAGTTCACAGCAGTGACCTGGCGGGGCGCTACTCAGCAGCTTTGCCAAGCAGGGCAGACCTCGGCAGCGCCAAGGCAAAAGCGCTCCGTCGTTCAGACCTCATCAAGGTTTAAAGTCAGAAGACTCGTATTTATGTAGTTTAGCTGTTTCGCAATATGGTGTCTCAAAATGTCTGCTCCTACTCACTTTTAAAGCATATGTATAGCACATAAAGTCCTGTCGCAGCTGACACCTTTTTTTTGATTTTGCTACGTGAGAGTACTCTGTTACTGACGAATCAAGCTGTCTTCAGGGCTGGTTTACTTCTGAGTATTTTGGAGGAGTAAAATGTCAACTATTTTTCAATGAACTATCCCCATCCCTATATTAAGCGATTCTTCTATCAGAGGCATTTTAAAAACAGTCATTACAAATGTGATTCTTCTGAATAAACCCCTTTATAGATTAAAAACACCTTGGCTCAGGAAAGCATCCTTCATTATGATAGCATTTAGCACATGCCAAGTCCATCAGGCCCCAGCTCAAGGCAGAAAAGATGCAGTGATTTATCACACACAGAGTTGCAATGAACAAGAGGTCTCCCTGACCCAAAGCATTCCAAGTTACACCTCCCTCAAGCCCATCAGAACCAGATCAAGCCCACTGGTACAGACTCCGATAGGCTCATCTGCCAGAGACATGCCTGGCAGGCAATTCACTCCCTTTCTGCTAACAGAGGTGTGCAGGAGTTTTCTGCAGAAACATCAGCTTCAGCTACAGGAACAATTACGGTTTCAATCATTATGAAAAGGGAAGGCAAACCACCGCAGGTTACCAGGGTGTTAAATAATTTAGGCAGGGACTCCTCTCCCGCTGCACAGAAGTGCTGTTAGCCGCGGTGAGTGTGACATGCGCGTCACAGAGAGAAAGAAGAGGAGCGCCAGGCCAAATTCTGCCCTCACAGGCATATGCACACCATTCCCAATGACATGCGTGGGAATCGGGCACGTGGATTGAGGGCACAATCTGGCCCTTCATTTTCGGCTGCTCTGTTATGATCATGACATGCTAATTTCTAATTCCTTTAGCAAAAGTAACACAGGAAGGCTTAAATATGAATGCTGCCAAATGTCAGAAACAGCTCTGCAATATACTCTCAAGCAAATTCATGAAAACTGGTTTCAGGAACCGTGGCCACGCTTGTTATTGGAACATGACATCTCCAATTAGTTAAAATTCTCCTTATCTTTATTGAGGTTTTGCCAAGCTAAGACCTGAATAAGGACTGCTGGTTTTAAATCAGTAGTAGTTGATTTGGACACTGGTCTCCTGACAGCCATGGTCACAGCTTCTCACTTAGAGGGATAAATGCAAAAGTACGGATGTCATCTTCTGTTTGCAGAGTGATAAATGTCCAAGGAGGTCCATGAAATATGTTAAGTGCAAAGCTATATGATCCAATATGTAAGAATAAAAATAGAGATGGAGACTTACTAGAGAAAGGGGAAAAAAAAAGAACAAAACAGGAGATTAGTCCCTCACCAATCCCCAGCATCACACTCCTCACTGCTGCTCACACTTGCAGTGAAATAAAGCAGGTACTGGAGTCATCTAAGAGGAAAGGTGAAAACCTTCACAGCTGCAAGCACAAAGTGTGAGCCTGCCTTTGGCAAGTACACTACCATGGGTCAGTGACCTGACACCTGCATTCTATCCCTGCCAGAATGAGGAGATCAAGTCCTTCCTGAGGAGACATTCAGCAGCCTGCATCTGCTTGGGCCCCAGCAGCAGGGTTCATCAGGCTAAATGAGCTGCCTTTCCACACCATGTGCAGGTGGACAGTCAGGTCTGTGGGAGGGGAAATGAGAGAAATGATGTGTCTGAACCCGACATGTTCCTGCAAGGAGCTACTCAGCTGCACAAGCTCCTCATCATGGTACAGGACCAGAGGAAAGACAGCAAAAAACCGGCAGCACCTTCTTCCTAGGGGATCTGAGGTGGGTCACACAGGCTGCCCCACTGCATGGCAGCTGAGCAGAGAATTATCATCTGCTTCATCTGCTGATAGGAAGGGTCTCCATGGTCCTTGGGCCTCTTTGCTGCTCCAATTTGGGTATCACTACAAGAATGTGGACCTCTCCTCCACCTTCCATAGTCTTCATCAGACTGGCTGGCTAGTCTTGAGGGATTTGGAGCTGTCACAGAAGATGGAATAGGACAAAAATTAATAAATAACTTAACTACAGTGAAAGTGCTGCTATAGAGGCAGAAAGCTGTGTGGAATTCAGCAGAGCTGGCTGCTTTGCACACAGTAGGGAGAGGGCAATAAGGAGAGTGGTGTCAGGGGAAGCACACAGTGGATGAAAAAGAGGAATACCTGGGGAAAAAAATGAGTCAGCAGGCTCCTACTCTGAACTTTATGAGTCCCCCACCCACGAGCTGCCCTGTGCTGGGCACTTGCTGGGGCAGGGATGGTGCAGCCGGGCAGCCATTGGCTGCATGCTGCCCACGTCCCCCAGCACCAGCGCTGGCTCAAGCACGTCCTCGTTTTGCTCTCAACGTTTTGTTTCGTAACAGCAGCAAGCCACTGGCGGCAGAGTGTGTCCGGAGGCCGGCTGAAGCGTCAGGAGCCCTCCGCCTTCGGCATCACGCCTGTGCAGGCACCCTCAGCCTGCCATTGTCCTCCAGAAATGCACAGCCTGTCACAACTCGTTGCTTAATGCTAAACTACCCATTATAAATAAACATGGTCCTAATAATAGTTTGCCTGACCTGACTCACTGCAGGAAACAGCCTCAAAAATAAAAGAGGATGACTTTCAAACGCAAGAGTTATAATTTTACATAAATAAAACCCGAAAAGGGCAGTGCAGGACAGGCTAGGGGAAAATTGTATCACAGGACTGCAATACCAAGGTGCAAACTGGGCTTGCTCGGCTGCTAAATCTGATGCTGTCTCCCCCAGTAAGTTCACTGGAATTTGACCGATGGATGCGGAGAAATATTACTTGAATTGTCAGATAGCTGTTAGTCACCCAGATTAAAAACAAATTCCATTGACATTGTGTCATATCTTGCGAGCCCAAAACAGATATTGATGTTTTCATCTTGTCGCAGGGAGGAGGGAGACGGGAGTGGGTAAAGTAAGAAATCAAAATCACCCAGATACAGCAAGTGTTTCAGCCTTGTTTGAAAAATGACACTGCAACCCAGTGTGCATAGCTGAGGGTGAGAGATAACACAGTCCAGCCTATCTCTCGCACTCTCAAATGAAGGGGAGACAAAGACAGTGTTATCAAACAAACCCCAAACTTCTAATGCCTGCACAGAATTGTAAGCAGAAGTGTAAGGACCAGATTCACTCAGAGGATGCCACAAGATCCGCCCCTCAAAAGCCTCTCATTCCAGTGGGGTCTGTATGGGCTGAACTCCTTACATCCGGGGGCATGAAATGTGGTTTTGCTCACCTTTAGAGCATGAAGTAGAGGGAGATGCAACACCTGTGCATCAGCACGTAAAGAAGAAGCAGGACAGAGCAGATTCAAGGGAACCAAACAGTCTGACAGCTGCTAGCAGGGGCCATTAAGACGTTGGAAACAGGATATTCACAGCACCTCAGGAAGGTAATAAAGAGTCATACAACCACAGAATCATAGGATTGTTTAGGCTGGAAAAGACCCTTAAAATTATCTAGTCCAGCCCTTAACCCATCGTTGCTTTTGCCTATCAACACAGCCAGGCAGTGGAGCTTAGTTTCTTCAAGGAGGCTTCAAGGAGGCTGTGCTGTCTCTTTGCTTGGAGGTTTTCTAAACAGCCCTAACCAGCCTACTCTGACCTCAGAGCTGGCCCTGCTTTGAGCAGGAGATTGAACTGTACACCTCCTGAGGTTCATTCCAAAGGATTTGTTCTGTTATTCCTGCAATAAATTCACAAGATCTTTCTGCTCTGTTGACCTCCATTATAACGAAGCTGAATTTAATCCACTGAAGTTTGTAGGTAACTGTCCCAGAATCATCAATAAAATGTGGTTGTATTTTGCATGAATTATCACATGGTATACAGGTCATGTGTGTTTCTACCAGTGATAAACAAATAAAATATGTTGTATGTATCTTCAGGAAACAGAGACATTCAAAAGGATATTATCTTTGGCTGGTGCTATGAGTATGTACAGAGCTGACTTTGGTACTAACTTTTGGTTACTTGCCACAGAACTTTACTAATATCCTTTCTATAGAGTGCATGCAGGTGTGTGCTTTTAATTTCAAAGTTTATAAAAAAGTCAAAAGAGGAAGACTGAAATTCCATCCTGGGACATCATATTGATTACAGCAGTTTGAACCGATACCCTCCATGGACACTCATCATTTGAGATGGTAGAGAAAAAGATAGCAGGAGTGACCTGTCATCCAAACCAGGCCCTCTCACAGATTCACTATATCCTCGGGGAGAGAATGACTTCTTGTTATCCTGTTACCTGAAATTGCATTTAACTCAAACCAGGTTAAGACAAAAGGCAAATACAGTCATTAATTCATGAAATTAAATAGGAAGGCACATGGCTATATTGGGTAGATATTACTCAGCCACCAGACTGGGTGAATTCAGACGGGACTCCAGGCACTGTATGTGGCACCATCAGGTACATCTATTGGGACACTTTTGAGGAATCTTACTTAGGGTGCACTGCTTCTCAGAGTGAACAATACAATAAAGCAGCTCCAAGCTTCTACACCTTCTGTTCAGATCACCTCTCCTTCATGAGCACCTCAGTTTTCTTTCACCTTTATGTTAGCTTTTGTGTCCAGGCTTCATTCTGGGCTCTGTCAGGGGTCCGGAACAGGTTTCATCTGTCATTCTAAAGCTACACTGTTCCTTCCTTTATCAGGAGGCATTCTGGCCACTCTCTGAAATAAAATAACAGGTGTTTTTTCCCTTTCCTAGATATGGCAATGATCCTCCATTGGCTGAGAATCTCCTCCTGCATTTAATTGGCTAGTGAACAACTTTGCTTCAGCAAAGTCCCCTTCCCTGGCTGGCCACTTGGCATTTCCTTAGGCCTTATATTCTATATCACAGTACCAGGAGCACATAACATAGACCTCCAGACCAGGTAACTTCATGCAATTCATTCCCTGCTCTTTCCTGAGATCAGCTGCAAGCAGTAGTTTATCTCAGGATACTGACAGATTTCTCTGTGTTAGGCTGGGGTGACTATGGCACAATGCAAGGTTTAATTCTCTCGCAAGGCTCTGCTACTGCTGGTAAAAGGTGACAAGAATACACAAAGTCTCTCACTTGAGAAGAGAAATAGCAAGGCTTTACTTGAGGTGGAATTCAGGTGTCTGTCTCATGCTATCAAGCAACTGAGAGACAGCCAAAAAGCAGAAAGGCTGGCAGGCAAGTCCACGCAAAATACAGGAGGACTGAAAACAGAATAGCTTGTTAAATAATTGAAGAGTTCTAATAAATTAGGTGCAAAAAAATGTTGTAAACATTTATCTTCCATGTCACCAGACAGTAGTTCTCATCTTCTCTTAGGGAACTAGGCAAATATCAGTGAAAGCACTATAGTATATCATGTACAACTTCAGTACAATGCAAAGCCCAACAAATTCAATACTGTCATGAGACTCAAATGTGTGCACTTGAAATGCCTGCCTACACCATGACAACTGCTTTTTCATGCAAAATCTCTGCCTCTTTTTTGTCTTGGCTTCTTATTGGAACTGGGCTGAAAATAAAAAGGCAGGCAGCCTACCTTGCCAGATAGCCCTAGCTAATTAACACAGCAAACAGAGTAAATTTGTTTGTTTTCTTCTCAGTGAATCTGCAGCATCCCCATAAAGGCTGAAACTAATCAGGCCTTGAGAAGTATGGCATCCATTAGTCCCTCTGAAGTCTCTCAGAGACCCAGGCAAATGTCATACATTAAATCTGGTAAGACAAGTCACTTATACACATCTGGTGCATGTCACATATCTGGTAATTTTCACAGGAACCAGCTTGAAACATTCTGCTCCATAAATGGTCACAAGTGTTCTGTCATCAAGAGTAACAGGGAGATGTTTCTGTTTAAGCATTACATCATCAGGCTTAGCTGGGGTTGTCGGTAAAGATCTGAAACACTCAAGGTGTATTTTATAATCCCTGATGAGACGCTGGCACTCTCCCAGGGCAGTTGGTTTAACCTTGTGTTAGACTCCAAAGTAAAGATGAGATGAAGTGCTCTCTGCAGGTGCCTGCCTCGATCCTTTGACTATAAAGGGAGTTTAGGTGACTAAGTCATACTTAGATGTTTGACTTTCAGATGCCTGAGTTACAACAGATGTATTCTGCCTAGGCAGGGTGCTATTGGAACAAAATATATAAAATATGTTGGAGGCTTAATAAAGTTTAATGCATTTCCAAATTTGGAGTTTAAAAAGCTGCAATGGTGTGTGTCTCCCTTCTCTGGTAGCAATTCATCTTGAGGCAAGGCAACTATTTCTTTTCCATGTTTACATACCTCGTCATTCTATACTCAGGGAGGAAAATCACAGAAGGTCAGGGGCTGGAAGGGACCTTGAAAGATCATCCAGTCCAACCTCCCTTCCTGAGCAGGATCACCTATACCAGATCACGCAGAAATCCATCCAGGTGGGTTTTGAGTATCTCCAGAGAGGGAGACTCTACAATCCCCCTGGGCAGCCTCTTCCAGTGTTCTGTCATACTCTCAGTCGAAAAATTCCTCCTCATGTTTACAGCAAACTTCCTATGCCTCAAGTTCCACCCACTGCCCCTTGTCCTGTGATTGAGCATCACTGAGAAGAGCCTGGCTCCATCCTCTTGTCACTTGCCCTTTAAGCATTTATAAATATAGATGAGGTCACCTCTCAGTCTCCTTTTCTCCAAGCTGAAGAGCCCCAGCTCCCTCAACTCCTCCTCATAAAAGAGATCTTCCATTCCCTTAATCATCTTTGTGGCACTGTGCTGGATTCTCTCAAGCAGTTTGGTTTCTTCCATAGTTAGAAGAATATATGAAAAATATGCAGATTTTTTTTTTCTTGTAGCTGAAGTAAAACAAACTTTTTCAAAAGAAAATGCCTGACTGCTGGTAAATTCACCTTCTCTCCGGGAATTTCAAGAATCATAATCTATTTTAGATAGAGATTGCTTGTCCACTCAGGGAACATGCAGTATATTCTTTACTATATCACTGCTATAAATAATTACTGTCACAACATACGCTCTAAACACTGATGGTAATGACAAATAAATATTGCCTGAGTGGCACAGAGGAGGCCTTGAGATATGATGAAATGTTTTATGTAAAAAAAATTTAGGACAAATGTAAACAATCTCCAAATTACTAGTATTTTTATACCTCTGGCAATATGTTCTCCAGCTAGAGCTGAAGACAATAGTTATTTCTTTTCATTAAACTGCATGATTTTTAAATAACAGTGTTGTGAATCTTATTTGAAGATTTTTCCAGAAGAAAAATTTTGAGCTGCGGTGGCATTTTTAAACTATGTCATGTTGAAGCCAGACAATAATGTGGTTTTGTAGCAGGTCACATGAGCATGGTTCAGCCATGGGAGAAGTGTGAGCTTGCAGGCACCGACCATGGGTAGTTTTGGGCAGGGAGAAAGGAGTGAGACAGCACAGAGATGGAGTGAAAAACAATAGTGCCACTCACATCCCATCATCAGCATCCCCACCACTGAAAGCTGCCCACTGGCTGCACCTCCTGGCCTGCAAGGCCCTGTGCCCTGTGCAGGGATGACTGACACTTGCATCCTTGGATTGGCAGCATTAATATACACCCCTCATGGCGCTAAAAAAAGTATGGATTAGATGGACCATAGAAATAGCAGTGGAGTCACAGGAAAGAAGAACTATGAGTGCTTTAAACCCAAACTTAACAATCAAAGTCCAACGGAACAGGAGTTCTGTAATGACCAGTCAGAGGTAAGCATTTCCCACAACTCAGAAATCAATAATTCAGCCAAGAGTAAAGATAGCACAGTCTTTCTTCATTATCCCCTAATTTAATTGTCACAGATTAAAGCCTGGCAAATCTGGGCACAGATTCCTGTTGTCAGACTTCAAAGACAGCTCCTGAAGTCTTCTGCCAGAATCAATGATCATCTCTACATTCTTTTTTTCGCACAGCATCTGTATCTTCCCCAACGTTAATGAACATTATTTTTGCATGCTTCTGAGCAGACTAAGAAACACACTCTTGAATCACATTTCCCATGCGAGGGTGGGAAATGAGCCCTTCTACATTTGTTATTCTCCTGTAACAAGCATTAAGACACAGCGTGGATACTAATGAGTGACGTGCAGTTGCCCACCTCTTACTTTGGTTCAGCCCTCAGGAATATTGAAGATTAAATTTCTCAGCTGAAATCATAACGTGCTCTGTGGATTACATGTTTCAGTCCTCTACTCATAACAAATAATCAAGCTGTCGAGATTGCTTGCTATGCAGACTTGCAGACCTCTCGGGTCATTGTTGCCAAGGAGTAATTTTCCTTAAAGTAGACTGGTTTGTCCATGTTTTGAAAAGAGAAAACAGAAATACCAGGTTTCAAGGAACTCGGTGTGAATGATACACATTCGTTTGACATCAGTTCACCTCCTATCTTTGGTATGTGCCATAACTGCTAATTACAAAGACAATTAGGCTCCAGAGCTGAATTAAGGTAGAAAATACCTGGAAGAATTTCTGATGGAGCTGAAACTGCTGATAACCTTGCTTCATGAAGTATGTTCACTTTCGTTCACACAACTACACAGTAGTGAATAGTCAATTATTACCATATTGCCACTGTCAAGCACAGGTCACGCAGATGATTTTCCTGTGGGTATATGCGTGTATGAATAAGTGTCAGGGAAGCACAAGACAAACTAATATCTTGACTCTATACTGCCCTATTGATAATCCCCTCAGTGCTACAGCAAAGCTCATGCATCTCTCTTTCTTTTCCATCCACTACAACATTATTTACAGTGTGGCATATTTACTGCAGTGCAAAACTCTCATGTCTGGCAGCAGGGGTAGATGCTGAAAATTAATTGATGTGGCTCATTAGACAGGATGTTATATGTCCCTTTCCGAATTGAGCCTGAACCTAACATTTGGCTATATGGAAGGCTCAGTCATTCAACACGAATAAATGAAAAAAGATCCATTTGATATAGGCAACTCGTTCCTCACCAGTCTGCCCACTAAGTGAGGAGAGTAGAATTATAATAACTAATACCTAAAAATACAACAACTGATGCCAGTTGCTCTGTTAGATCACTGTCTTCTGGAACTCCAAACACCATGACAAACAAATCTCACTTCCTCAGCAATTAATCAACAGAAGCTAGGAAAACTTCCCAGAAACTTTTGAATTTTCCAGGAGGATATCTGTAAGGAGCAGCAGTGAAAGAGGTAGCTGGGCTTCTTTAAAGTCATGCTTTCTGTGGAAAATTGCTCTTCAGGAGGAAATCAGGTCATGAGATTGGACAATCTGCTCTCTGGAGTCTGACAGAGTAGGTTTGTCTTCAGAGCGTGGTCAAAGGACAACTGAGGTCAGATATGGTGGGGGAGACATCCCAGGCAACTCTCTGGGAGAGACACTTGGAATGAGGGCATATACCACTTTCCCTCAGAGCTTGCTGAAAGGTGGAAAGAATGTGAATGCCTGTGGTGAAATGAGAAGTGCTCCTATACAAGGAGCAGAAATCCTCAAAGTTTACCATATAAGATAAACACCCATTCCCTGAAGTTAGAGCTTCCCTGTGGTAGGTCTTTCCGTAATAGGCTATTATGTGGCTGCTTATACTTCTGATGTTCAGTTTACCATCACCATAATCCTCCATCATTTGTACATATGAACAAGCTCCCAATGGGAGCAGTTATTACGCTCGGGCTCCATTTTTCATTCTTCCTCAGACATTCATGATTCTGAAAGAAACAGGTGAAAATATATAACAAACACCACGATATTGCAAATGTAAATTAAAAGTGCTTACAGGCAGACAGAACAGTTGGAAGTGTCAAAAAAGCTGGATAATGCTAAGTAAAGAAACCAACAGCTCCTCCCCATGTCTCAGTTTCTAATGTCCACCCGACAATTTTTACTCTGACCTACATTTTCTCTGAGTAAATATAGTCACTTGCATTTTATCACCAAAATAGACATATTCAGAGATGACAGGATGTCTGGGTATGATTCAGTTAGAGAAGGCAGTCAGTCAAAGACATGGGGAAACAGATATTCACTAGAATTGTTTGTAAAACTGCTCGATAAGGTGAGAAGCACAAATAACCTACCTCTGGTAACCCATAGCAGATGAACAGGATAATTATCACTATTGAACTACTTGCTTGTAACAGAGTAAAAAAAAAAAAGCCCATATTTTTTAAATTTGATTTCCAGAAAGAGGATTTTCCCAGCAAATTCTGAAGGAGAAATTTCTGAAGAAAAATTACAGATATTTGTTTTTTTCCAAAGGCTTTTATGCTTTCCTACTGCAATGTGCTGAGATTGTGTGAGATCAAGCAGCTGGTTACCTCAAACTTGGTATTCAGTGCTACAGAAGAGTGCATTGTAGCAGCTGCCTTATTCCCTGCCTGAGTGCAGCTTATTAGCTAAGACTATTTTCAAACACAGTATGAGCACCGTTCTTAGGGCTGAGTTGTGCTATAAGGTTCTTAGGGCAGGGGTGGGGAATAAATAAAAAATAGCTGGCACAGGATGCAGCATCAAGAAAAGTCTAGGCTGCATCCAGGAAAGTGTGTCCAGCAGGTCCAGGGAGGTTCTCCTCTCACTTTACCAAACTTTACCACTTTTAGCACACTTAAAATACTTTATCCAGTTTGGGGTTTCCCAGTTCAAGAGAGACAGGTATCTACTGGAGAGCATCCAATGGAGAGCTACAAGGATGATTGAAAGGCTGAGTGACCTGGGGCTGTTTAGTCCTGAGAAGAGTAGGCTGAGAAGGGATCTTCTCAATGCCTATAAATATCTGAGGGGTGGGTATCTCTTTTCAGTGTTGCTCAGTAACAGGACAAGAAACAACAGGCATAAGATGGAACACAGGAAGTTCTACCTCAACATGAGGACACTTCTTTACTGTGAAAGTGATGGGACACTGGAATAGGTTGCCCAGAGAGCTTGTGAAGTCTCCTTCTCTGGAGACTTTCAAAACCTGCCTGAATGCATTTCTGTGTGTCCTGCCCTAGGCGATCCTTCTTTGACAGGGGAAGTTGGGCTAGATGACCTCTAAAAGTCCCTTCCAACCTCAGCATTCTATGATTCTGTGATTCTATGATTCTGTGATCACACGAGGTGTCGGAGGAAAGGAATCGTGGATGCTCCAGAATCTGTTTTCTCTCCATGGCTCCTCAGCTTTCCTCTCTGGCTATCTACTGGTCTTTTCACAGCTCAGGTCAGTGGATATATTTGTAGGGATCATTCTCCACCCACTGGTACTGTGACAGCCTGAGGATACTTGATATCCATTAGTTTATGCAAGTGTAACACAGAGGACATATGACCTAACCTAGTGAATCATCACAGGAAATGATTGTCTTAAATATCGGTGGACATAGTAGGAAACTCATATGGTCCAGCATTACTTCGTAATGGACTGACTTTATATAAAGAACAGAAGATTCAGAGCTTCATGGTGCTGAAGGTCTCCTCTGAGAAGTGGAGAGTCCTTCGCATCCCCTGCTTGACTGCTCCCAGCTCATGAGCAGAGCGATCAGTGTAGCACTGGACTGAGCTCTGAGTCAGACTACAGGAGCAGTTGCCAGGAAAAGTTTTCTGCTCCTGTGCTTGTCATAAGGCTGAGTGTATTTTGCCAGGGGACAGGGAGAATTTCTCTCTGGGCAATCAGAAATACTCACGTTGGACTACAGACTCCACCCACATTCAGCGAGTG
Source organism: Psilopogon haemacephalus (assembly GCA_013396835.1). Lineage (NCBI taxonomy): Eukaryota > Metazoa > Chordata > Aves > Piciformes > Megalaimidae > Psilopogon > Psilopogon haemacephalus. The sequence continues at coordinate 48,018 of VWZI01005156.1, forward strand.
CTGCTGAGGTACCAGAGGTTGTGCCAATACAGAGTAAAGGCTCCCCTGGGCAGCCCTGGGACTGCCACATCTGCTCCTGCAAACACTTGCAAGGCAGAAGCTGGCACAGAGAAAAAAAGACTTGATGAGGATGAGATGGAGGAGAAGAGATGCATTTTGTTTGCTGTGCTGCATGTTCATATAGTCGAGAGGAGGTAACATTCCTGCTCATCCAGCAACGGCTGGCTGGGGAGAACATGTACAGTGCAACACTTCACTGAAGTACTTGACGACTGCTGTTCTCCATCTTGCTGCTGATTATGTTTACGGTTAGGGTTCTAGCAACGTGATTTCAGTTTCAGGATCTGATCCAACCCTTCCTTCAGTTAATAATGCAGTGTCTATTGACTTCAGTAGTTGCAATGTCACGCTCTCGATTATTACACACAGGCAGTTAACCAGTTTATGGATAATCACTGCAGTTAGTAAGAATATTAAAACTATTTTAGTAAAAACTCTCTGTGTATTAGGGTGTGGGTTTTGGGTTGTTGGTCTGGGGTTTTTTTTGGGGAGGGTGGGTAGGAGACCCGGGTGTGTTCCTTTTTTTTTTTTTTTATCAAGAACAAGTGAAAACTTCAGGTCATGGTGCTCACCAAGGAAACAAACAACTTCCTAGAAAAGCAAAGGTGCAGATTTACAGAATGATTGTTTGGCATGTAAGCTATTATGGTGCCTACTGGACCTACATTGGATGAGGGTGAAAACTCACCTTCGTTGTCTTTTCCAGAGTCCTTTAGGCAATCTTTGTAAGTGGTTTTAGTTGTTACTTAGATCTCAGGCTCAACAAAGTCGTGTGTTGCAGCCCCAGGTGCCGGAGGGCTTGAATTCCACTCTCTGCATTCTGATTTTGGGGAAAGTGAAGGTGAAGGTCCAATGAGAGCTGCTAAAATGTGGTGAAGAAGGGAATTAATGTAATTGAAAATTTTCACACTCCTTTTGCCATGGCATGTATTTGGGTAGGCTTGCGTTTGGAAGTCTAGTCAACTAAATTGACTCAGAGCAGCTCACTGTGCAGAGTGAGAGCAGTCAGGAGCACTGAAGAGTAAGAGTGGCCTTATTTATTGAAAGAGTTCTTTCAGACACTGTCAGAGGAGCAATTCCTGCTGCAGCATGTCCTGATGAGCTCATTGTGCTTCCTTGAATCTGTTTTTCTGGGTAGTGTCCTGTGGGAAGAATATGCAAAATTCCACACAGCTTCAGCTCTGCAGTTTTATTACAGCTAAGTCAAAATGCTGTGGTGCCAATTTTCTTCCATTTTTGCTAATTGTTAAAGGAAGCATCTCAGTTGTGTAGAATAATGTTCAAAAGTAACACATGACTTATTAACAAGAACTCACTTTTTTAATACACTGTAAAACTCCATCTGTCCTGTCATCTGGAGTTGGCTGCTACTCATCTAACACACAAATGTAGATCAAGAATAATAAGGTTTTAATATCCAGTGTATTAACCAAAGCAGGAACTGATTTTATTTTACAGAAACTACTGAAACAGCAGAGTCATTGCTGTGATGTGAGCATTAATGAGGGCATTATGTAGGAGTTTCTGTTCTTGGCATCAGGTAACCTGATCGCCAAATTTGTGAAACTGTGTCCTGTTCTCACAGGTGGTGTAAGAAGCTAGGTCCACAGGACTTTTTCCTATCTTCAGAAAGAAAACGGCTCAAGTTTTTCCTATCTGCTGCTGATAACGAAAGGGTGTTAGCACATAAGACTGCTCTAGCGTACATTGGCAGAAACTGTTTTTGCCAGCTCAAGGTTTCTGACCTAATAAGCACAGTGACTTTATGGCACTTGGAAAGCGTGCTTTGCAAGGAGACAGCCTGTCCTTTGCTTGCTGGCAGGGCATTTCAGGTCTGCACAGCTCCTGCCTCAGTGCTTCTTGCTTCAAGCAGACAGAGCACGAACCTGGCCCATATTCTGGTGCCTTAAAGACTGTACAGACTTACAATTCCCTAACTCCTAATGCTCCATTTTTTAGCATCAAAAACTCGTTTATGATACACAGATTTTTGATCAGTGGTTAAGGGTTAGAATCACTTTGATAAGCAAAGGGACAAAGGGTATCCTAGATAACTTGGATTCTAACTCATCAAAACCGTGCCACTTTGCTCACCTCTGTTCATAGTTAAGGCCCAGAGATAAGGCACGTGCTTAAATGCTGCACTGAACAGATATATCATCATGCACATTGTATAGACTAGGTGCTTCTTAAGGAAATCAAAGCACAACTCGACATTAAAAACTTGTCCTCTCCTGCTCATTCCAGCAAACTTGTGGTGTAGTGATCATTGTGAGATAGAGTCAGCAGCAGACAAAGCAGGATGGTAGCAGCGGCCCCTGGAGAAATGCAAAACATTTAGCTTGTTAATTTTTCACATGTGATTTGAAAATAAAGCAATAGTGCTCAACAACAATGTTCATTTCTAGATCTGATCATTTCTCAGAATTCTGAGAAATATAACTAATTCATATTATCAGTAACTTTAGAAAACATTTTAAATCAGAATTGATTTAATGGATATTTTCCACTGATTTTATACGGAACATACTCCGCTCTATGAAACTGGCAACAGAGATGCCTGAGAAGTCCAATGGGATACTACTAGGACTAAGTACAACTACCTATTACATAAATCTTAGATTTTTAGAAGACTCTACATGGGCAGAGGAAAATGTATTTAGTGCTCCAATAGTTTAAAAAAAAAAAAAAAATCAACAGCAACACAAACTGAACCAAAACCGCCCCCTTATTTTTATACAAAAGTAGCCAAAATAGTGTCTTCTTGAGCAACTGCTGATGGAGGAAGAGGCTAGGTCCAGATTTTCCACAAAATCCTGGTGGTTACAAGGGCTCTGAATTGATTGTGGGCAATTAACGAGGCAGGAATTATAAATTATGTAGTTTTATAATTTCCAAAAGCCCTGCCTGCAATCTGTGTACAAACTAGTTTAAATCCGGGTTCTAATTTGTTCAGAAAAATCCTCACAAGAAGGCTTTTCAGGTAATTTAGAAAAATCAGAAAAACTGGAAAAGGTTTGGGCATAAAACAGCTTTGCTCTACTTACAAATGAAAGGCAGTGCAGAGCACTGTGCTACTCGCAGCGGTGGAGTAGGAATTTCGAGGTGGTCACTTGGCTCCTTTGTGGCAGTGTCTTTCGCAGCAGTGTCCGGAGCTGCGAATTACAATCCAGCAGTGGACCAATGTGGTACACAGTCCAATGCCCACCAAAGTCCAAAGTGACTGTAGATACAGCTTTCACAAAGCAAAGATAGTGAAAGCAACTCAGGGAAAAGCTGGGGTGCTCCGCGGTGTTCCCATGAACGATGGCAGTTTACCGCAGAGGAAGGTCACTGCAGCAGGAAGCCAGGAGGTGATGGTGCAAAAGCAGGGACCATGTGCTTTCTCATCACTCTTCTTCCAGATGCTCCTCAAGGTCTGGCTCAAAGTTCTGCTCAAGGTCCAGCTCCAGATCTGACTAGACAATGTGTCCAGTTGCCGTATACATATGCTGGGGCAATTTGTTCCTTCCCTGTTCAAGCCCATAGGGAGTGGGAGAAGGAACTTCACACCTAGTTCTCTCCACATTCCAGAGNTTGGATGTGCCCTGCCACAGGCTCTCACTCCCTTCTCCAATTCCCCCCCAGCCTGAGGGGGTGAGTTTCCCACTAGAGACAGCCCAAGACTTTCTGTTGTGGCAGAAAACCCCACTAAGTTATGAATTCTGCTGCCTTGAGCATTGAACACCCTTACACTGCAGAGAAAACAAGCACAAGTGCCAGATCCAGTCCCTTAATTGTTCTCACTGCATGGAAAACATGGCCTGCCCTACTTAGGGACAAACATAGGAGAAGATGCCTTGTCTCTGGATTTTCCTAGTGCCTCCTTACCCTTATAGGCCAGTTCTGGGCATGTACGATGGCAGTACTGGAATGTATAAGGTAATTCAGTCAGCAATGCATATCCCCATATGATAATACTATATACAGAAGAAAAAGTTTATATATAGAGAGAAGTGATATAGATGGTAATTTTTTTTTCTTTAAGATAAAATATAAAAGATAAAGATTCCAAAGCTGACAAGGCAAAATGCACCCATTTGCCTCTAGTTGAAATAAGGATGTGTACAAGGGGTGTGAATTCCCAGAAGATCCAAAAAGAAAATGTGTGAGGTTCCAGCTACCATCAGGCTGTCCACCAATGGGAACTATGCTGGTGAGTAGACATGCTGATTATGGTAGGCATCCCGACCTCTGATTTTGTACCACTTTGTACCAAAAGATTTTGGAAGGATCTTCTAAGGAAAGAGAAGCAGGAGGAATTGTAAAATTCCATTAGCATCCAAACGTAGTAGCATCTGGACCAAGTCCTTGCTCTGCTGGGCTGTGGGCTTCCCAAAACAATCCTAACCACCCACTGTAATTTAAAAATGCAAGAACTGAACTGCCTCAAGTTTAATGGCAATTATATTATTGCTACACAGTGATGCAGTGAGGATTTACAGAGATAAAAGGGAGAGGCAAAGGGAACTCAGGAGGACTGTATAAATAAGTGCTTGGGTGCAATGAAACCATGAATGCAGGCGGCTCCTGCTGTACCATTGGCCAACTCAGCCGTGGCTGCCCCCGGGTTAAGAGCAGCTGGGATCTGTAATCCAGTGTAACGTTCACAGTCTCTCCCTGTCGGGGTCAGCTGAGGACCGCAGCTGCTGGGGAATCACAGGAGGGATCACCAGGGTAATTCCTTTTTCCTCCTCTCCTTGTTTACTCTGGCTGGCCCTGTGCAGAGCAGGGGCAAGTCTGCATTTCTGCACATTTCCAGCTCTGCTCAGCGGTGCATTTTTGGGAAATTAACCCAGGAATTGGAAGCATGGAGGGAATGCAACCAAGACTTTAACTGCTCCAGAAGTCCTTGCCTAGGTGTGAAAAGGGTGACCTTCCACAATCCCTTCCTCCTTCTGCTGTGAGCTTAGCAAGAGCAGGCTGTTCCTTCAGCTGAACTGACACCGTTTGGCAGGTTTGGGGCTGTTTCTGTCCAGTGGGGTCCTTAAGATGCGCCTAAAGACTACTCTTTCACTTGTGACTCAGAGGAAAAAGGATGCATTTGAGGGACTATAATGTTCTTGGTATTATATCTGGGTTATTTTTGATGAAGTGAAAAGCTTGCTATAAATTTGAACTGAAAATGGATTTGACCAGCTGGTCCACGCCATAAACACATGCATGTGGAAATTCCCTAATGTAATAGCATCCCTGTGGAGGGAAATATAAGAAGTGTTCACAGTCGATAAAAATAACCCCACAGCTTCCTAATTTTAAGGTAAGGTCAGTGTTAGGCCTAGCAAGTTGGATTTTTCTCTCTTACTGAGAATAACTGGAACTCTGTAGTGCCAAATCCCACCTTTTCCCCTAGCAGAAACAAGCAAGCCCTTATAGGGCTATCCTAATGGAGAAGGCAAGCCTGCAGTTCAAAATCTACCTTGACTCATGTGATATGCTTTTGCATTTTCTTCTGTCTGCTAATACTGCTGTGCTGCACTGTGCAGAATGAAAGAGGCAATTTAATATGGCGTTAAGCCTTGTGCTGCCTGTGGAGCCTGTAAAGAATGCTTTCATAGGGGTGCTTCTGTGGCCATCAGCCAAAATTTAAGGCAAAATGTTATGGCCTCAGTGTGGATCCTGCCTGGTACACTGCCTCCAGCTGCTTCTTCCAGGGTCAGTCTTCTGGGATTGCACAGGTGAGGGGATGGACTTTTCTCTGATGCGCCGGAATAAATTTTCAAGTGTTATTTTCCCAGTCTGCTCTTTCCCCCTCCCAGAAGGAATCAGCAAGCACTAAGGCTGCAGCTTGCCGTAACTGTGCTCAGCTGTCAGGAGCAGTTTCCCTACAGCCTCAGGATTGCAGGTGGCACTTTCATTTTGAGAAAAACAGAGGTGCTTCAATTTTAGACACACCTAGTCACTAGCTGCTCAGCTTGACCTTTTACGGAGAGATTATCCTGCTCTACTTGGAAAGAGGAAAAAGCTCAAGTGCTTCATTGAATTTTGGCCTGATACCTTCATTCTAGCTTTAGTTCTCCCTCACTTCCCAGACGATATCTCAAGTCTCATATTGGATTGATTTTTTTTTTTTTTTCCCAAAAGGAAAAAGCATCCAGAATGACTGTAAAAAAACAAGGCAGAGCTTTTGCCTGAAGGAAGATGAGTGATGTTGTTGCAAGTCGCAGTCTGAATGCCATGCAAAATGCCTGTTAAAATAGAATTGTTTGCATTAAAAAAATAAAAAAGCACCAAGTTTTCCTAGAGACTGATGTTATTTACAAATAAATATCCCCTGAATGATAAACCCTGGGCACATAGAATTTGTAAAACGACAAAAAAAGTCAAGTGATCATGCGAGCTTATTTTCTGCAGTGGATTTTTGGCTTGCTCACTGTCCCAACTACTAAATAGCAGAATGTTATCAACAATTACTGTTTCCTTGACAAAACCATAAGAGAAAAAGAAATCTTATAAAGAGATTGCTAGGCAGCTGTTTGCCAATAGCTAAATGCTTGCAAGAGTTACACAATATTATCTCTGTGTTCATGCAGCTCAGCACTTGACTAGGAATCAGGGGATATCAGCTCAGCTTCTCCAGACCACCTGGCTGCCTAGCAACTTTTGCTGCATTTACCAGCACTGGATCCCTTTTAAAATGAGTTACAAAATGCAAATCCTTCTGCATCAGTGCAGAAAAAGATCTGGAACCCTTAAATGGTAATACGTGTTTTTCTATCTAGTAAAAAAAAAATGTGTTGTTTAGTAGAAGACTCTATGTGCCTTTGATGGAGAGCTATTACAGTTTCTGCTATGGTGAAGCAGATATTCCCTCCTCCTATCAGCAAATGCACAGAATTAAGTTGGGCGTGTATTTTTGGTAGCACTCACAAAATATGTCAGCAGAGCAATGGTGATGCCAACAGTCCTGCAGCCAGCTGAACTTGACAGCAGTGCAAGCGTAAATGTGCCTGTGACGCCCAACTGCAGCGTCACACAAATGCAGGGACGCAGCAGGGTGCCCAGCCTACCTCTGACAGCCACCGGCCAAAGCAGCCTGTTGACACCAGGCATGCTAACAGCAGATCAGTTTCACCACGGAGCATGGAACAGTACCCTGCCTGAAGGGGACAGATAATCTTTGGTTATGCTGGACAGCCCTGCCAGCCACAGCTGCAGTCCCACCACCACCTTGCTCAGCATCACTGCTGACTTGTGTGAGCTGAATGTATTTGTCAAACTGCGGCTGAAGATACTGCGTGGCAGGTGAGCCTGGGGCTCAGCTGCTCCATCTCTCCACGCTGACCCAAGTCTGTGCTGCTGCTGCTGCTGGCAGTGGGGCTTCGCATTCCTGCCCTGTCCTCACATCAGCACCAGCACTCAGTCAGCTGTCAGAGACTCCCAGGCAGAAGCACACCTTGCTCAACGTGTAGCCCTCATTGCTGGTGAGGAGGGCCAGGGAGAGCATGTAGCAAGTGAATGCAGAACAGCTGCAGCACGTTCGTGTGTAGTGATGAAATTGCCCCTGCTAAACGACAGCGGCAGGTCTCATTGTAAATGGCTATGAGAGGCATAGATCTACAATGGCAGGTGGGCATGGTCTGCCTAGGAATGGGGCAAATCCCCATCTCCAGTGAAATTAAAAAGCAGGCCATGCAAACCTCTGTTAAAAACTTTAGGGTGATCCTGTCTTGGACTTGCCTCAACTGGATGTCTCTCCCAGTCATGCCCTCTGTGCTAGGGTCCACCAAATTGTTCATACAAAGAGGCAATAAAATCACTCTACGAATAACTGTGGTGTGCTACTATTCCCTTAAAAGCAGAGCTATAAGAGAAGACTTAAACAAAGCTGATTTGGGTTAATCAAGTGAAGATATGCCAGTCTCATGCTTGACATATGCATGCACTCAAGCATGACTCACTCTTCAAACAATGATTCATCATTAGTTTTTCTTCTGGGTTTGTATGTCTTTTGTCCATTCCTGTTACAGTCTCTTGCCATCATGTTGCAAGTGCGATGATGATTAAAACAGCATTAAAATTACTTTTAATTAGGCCCTGCTCTGTGGCACGTGTGGTAAAGGGCAGAGAGGTTGCATGCCTTTTGTTCTGATGAGAAATGGGAAAGAAGGCTATTGATGATGACTTTGAATGGGGGAAGGAGGGAAGGGCAGAAGCTAGGGTGACTTTAAGTGTTGATTCTGGAAGGACAATATTGCCAAGCAATATGATCATACATTTGGTTACTGTGTAAGGAGCTGCAGCAGTTTGGTGAGATTGAAAGGAGTGACTGAACAGCACACAACTTGCATAAAGATGTTTTAAATTTTGGACTGTATTTTCTTAGCATTAGGACACGTTTGAAGATCTGAATTGAAATAGCTGACCTACAGCCCTGTGGCCCAGCACAACTCTCAGGGATGACCAAGGCTGCCTTCCCAGGACATTTTCTACAGATCAGGGCAGGTGATTTCCTCACCGTTTTGCTACTTAGGTCAAGCATGACCTTGGCTTCTCTTTTAGGGACTGGCAACTCTCTGCCCCACAGGATCAAAAGCAGAGCAGTTTCTGCTCATCAGAGTTATCACTGTCACGTGCCTTTGCCCATTTCTTGTAAATGTGCATGTATGTAAGTCATACCCTCTGCACACATGGTGATCAGATGCACATCAGGTAAGACAGCATTGGATGGCTTGGAATGCTTTGCTTGTGTCTTCCCCTACCAAATTTTTCAGTAATCCTTCACATGCCATTCAGTAGTAGTAAACAGAACAGACTATGACATCTCCTAGTAGTGGACATATGGAATAAAATAATTTCCTTTTCAGGCAGACCCTGCAGCTCAGCATTTTAACCAATTGTCCTCTGGAAAGTGAAGTCCTTTGGCCACAAGAGAGAACGAAATGGAAGAAAATGAAATCTTCCTATTTCAAGCACCCAGGTCTGTTTGTGTAAGCAGAGGGGAAGAGTTTACAGTGGATTACAGGTCATCATTCACAATGGTATTTGCTCTTAAACGGTTACTAGCCTCATTATCTCTACCCATTAAAAGTAGATATTAACAGCAACGCCAGACTGTACATATGTTTTGTTTCATACTGTACAGTTCTAAACAGAGAAATTAGCTCGGTAGTATTTTTTTTTCAATCCAACTTCTGGATTTAATAGTATTTTAAAACTGTTACATGCCCTGTTTCCTTTTGTTCCAGCTGCTTCCTTTTTCTACTTAGTTTTCTTCTGCTCTCTATTACAGTTTATGCCTCTACTTTTGTATGTCAAGCTTGAAATGTATTTCTTTAATGCATTTCTTCAGATTCTGATACTTTTACCTCCTTAGAATCAGCCTGCTCTCATCTCTCTTTCTCTGCAAGGAAGTCTCCTCTTTCTAACTGTGGCTTTCTTTAGCTGCTTGTTCCCCATTTCTTTCCTATTTAATGCATCTCTAAGACTTCCTTTTTCTTCTCTTTGTTATATGTCTCTCTTAAGGTACTGCTCCTCTTCTCCTTCCCATCTCCACTTGCTCACTGATTTACCTGCTCTTTCAAATGCTCAGGGCTTTTCCCCTTTGTTCTCTGCTTTCCATCCCTTCCACTCTTCACCTCTTCTTGTTCTTTCCTCACCACAGTCTCTTCTTTCTCTCTTCTCACCCTCCTCTTGTCTCTCCAGTACAGCACATCTTTTCTGCCTGTTCCCTTACCTTTTTTATAATTAATCCTTAGAATATCATGCTGAAAGTGCCAGAAGGGGTTGAAAAGCAGGAGTGGTAGAACATGAAACAAGACTGTGTAGAAGAGAAACAGCAGAGGAGATCAGAGGCACAGGGCACCAGCAGAAGGATCTCATCACACCCTGCACTTTCTGTGAACTGCTGCCTAGGAGAGCATTCCTGTTTAGCCAACACACAGAACTACAGGCTGAGCAATTACTGCAGGACCAAGCCAAATGTGCCATGAAATTTAATTAAGGTCAACAGGCTCTGGTGCCTGGTAGGGCCCAAAGAGAGACATTTCTCTGCCTGTGCAAACCAGCCTGTCATTACTGGTGTCCCGGCGCAAACAGCCCATTAAAAGTCTCAGGAAATGTTCTGTCCCCTCAGTGGCTTTCTGTCAGGCCTAGTGTGAATATTACAAATTAAGCAGAAATATGCAACAAGATTCCCTGCAGACTCCTAATTAGTCGTTTTGTGGTGGCATTGCTCATCTGTAGATCTGCCAGTTGTGGCAGAAGTGAATTTGGCCTGTGAGAGGGGATGCCACAAACAGCCTTCTGCAGGTACCCTCTGCTGATGTGGCATTATGACTTGCAGTGGGCAGGGGACCCCAGGTGCCACACTCCCAGTGAGCAGGTGACCACAACTCTGCTGTGCTTTTTATGTCAGCACAGCAAGCTACCAAAAGCACGACAGGTATTCCAGGATATTATCTCCACTCCCAAAACAATTTTGGTGCTGCCACCTGGTAGAAGATCCCACAGCAAGGATATGACTAGTGCAGAGGACTGGGCTACCCTGCATCTGCAATGTTCTTTTTTTTTCACATAGTGGCAGAATCAGCTCCTTCTTGTCCCTCTTTCCCATGCCCCCTGCCTCCTTCCAGACCAGGTATGGTGGGCCACCTAAGAGCCAATCCAGCTCAGCACACAGTACCACAGAGGTGAGCAAACATCAGGACAGGTCAGAAAGACGAAGGAGAAGATACTGCAGAGTCCTTTATACTTATAGAATCAATATTTGTGCAATATCCACATTTTAGGACTAAATATTTGCTACAGGAATAAATATTTCTGCCATGCTTTAGTGACTTCACCAGCCTCCGGTGCCTAGGGCTGCTGGTAATGAGCCAGAGTCACATACCAAACTGAATTATCATTACTAACACGTTTAGATGCAGCTTCATACCTGATGAATGACACCTGCTGTGAGAAATGAGTGATACTATTTTTGGAAGGTATTTATCTGGTGTTTGGAGGGTAGCTTTAGATGTATGCAATTCAAATGCATTTCTTTAGGTAGGATAACGAGCCTTAACATTATCATATTCAATGAAAGTACGTCTACAAGTACGTGTTCTGTATCTGCGGCATGTGTGCACAATGTGTATCCTAGATACCTAATGGCAATGGCAGATGCAAGCTGTAAATAAACTGATAAGTATTACTGGGCCCAGATCACTAAAATCACTAGGAGCTTAGCCTGGAAAGGAGTGCAAGATTGGATCAACCACAGTAAAGACAAACAATATTATTTCCTTTTTGGAATTAAAGCAATATTGCGGATTTAAAAGTGGATGACATTTTGCACATCGTTTGCAAAATCACATTACAGATTTGCCGAGGCACTTTCAGCTTAAAACTGCCTTATGGAAAAGTTCTTGATATTTCTTTTGAAAACTGCAGGTACATTCCCCTTCTCCCTTCCTCCTTCTTCTGCTGTCCTTGTTCCTTTAAATCATGCTCTACAAGTAAAAAAAAATAAAAGTAAAGTGGTATTTATAGACAATATTTACACCAGCAGAGGGATTTATTGGTATTTTTTTACTTTTTCTGACTTGCAGGTAAAAGTGGGAATTATTAGGGGGCGCGAGTGTGTTTGCACACTTGTCTTGCTTGATCCCTATTGGAACAGACATTACTTGGGCAGTATTTAAAGTAGGATTTGAAGTGTGATTATAAATGTGGCTTTTGCAACTTCTTTTCTCTTGTGATACTACCTTGTCTACAGTAATGTCACTTGCACATTCAAAACAAACCAGTGAAAACCCTTTCCTTTCTTTCTTCCAGGAAAAATCGATCAATATTTCCAAATGGACAGGTCTGCTTTTCCCAAAGTTTTGTGACAGACACATGCATTCTTGTCACTGGAACATGCCAATGGTGCTGCTGTTGGCATTATTAGAATAGGCATTATTAGAACCACAGGCTGGCAGTCTATGAATCAAAGCTAGATCAAAGCCAAAGAGTAGCCTCACTCCTAAACCTCCCTCGCATTCGCCGTTTTCTGTCCTTGCTCTGGTGTAACTCAAAAGCAGGATATTTCCCAGGCAGATACCTGTGTCTTAGGCTGTCTCTTAGGATCAGATGGAGCTGTGAAAAGCCAGGTCTGGTGTACCTGGGCTCTTTGTTACTAGGCACACCAGAACCCCTATCACTATGGACAGCAGGGAGGAACCTGTGCCTCAGCTCAGGACTTTACAGGGCTTCTCTTGCCTTCCTGAATAGAGCTGCCTGTTGGCTTCAGTCCCAAGAGCAGGAGTTGTCTCTTTGCCCATAATGCAATGCACAGGTGCATGCTTAGATCACCTGCCTGAGCCCAAAATGCTCACATGCTAATCAGAGATGATATTTATACGCCTCTCAGCCTGGGTTTATTCCCAGTATCTTACTTTACATGAGTTAGAGTTGTTCACGGGCTGACATCCATCAACGTGCTTTTAAGATGCATATGGTACTCTTGCAAATGTGATTTCATTTTTTTCCCCACCAAAAGGCAGAAAAAATCCTATTTCCAGGTTTTTTTTCATCAGCACAGCACAAGACATTCACTTTCCTCTTCTTAATTAGCAAATTGCTACTGAGCAAGTAAAAATTATTTCACCCAGTGTCATTTCAGAGTTCTTCCTGAATTCCACACCTTGCTTTACAAAACTCTTTTTCACAATACCACAATGGTATATTATGGAATCTCAGATTTCTCTGAAAAGCCTTAGACGCTTAATACATATACTATTTAAATAGTGCAGCTTCAGTGCTCACAGTAGGAAGCAGGCATCATTCACAAAGTTTCTCTTTCATCAAGAGATCAGCACTGAATAATGTTATGCACAATTAAGCATTTTCATATAATTGTATATGTGAGATGTTGAACCAGGAGCTTTTTCCAGATTAGGTCATGCTTTGAAAAACTGTAAGAAAGGCAGATGCTTCAGTAAGATAATTTCCCTTAAATGGTTCATTTCCCTATCCCACTCAAAATGTATGGTATAATATTTCTGTCCCAAAAGAAAGGGTTCAGTGAGAAGCTGTGATTCAGTGATAGAATGAAGATACGCGCAGAGCCAGAAGCCGTGTGGGAAAAGGAGGGCTTTTACACCAGCATCCAGAGTTTGAGAACTTCAGTTTTCCTTCAGAAATTATGAAGAATCTGCATTCTACAGGAAACCAAGTCGTCTGTATTTGATGCTGTGTTTATTGGGACTAATTTCTTGTGCTCAGCTATAAGCTTTCAACCTTACTCTTAGTAATCTGCATTCAATTTTTCAGTCCATATTTCTGTTGACTCTTGAGGTCCTCTCTTGTAAGCACTGCTCAGGAGATCTATTAAGTACATTAGAAGTACTTACTCTAAAATTAACCTGAAATTCTTCTAGTTCATTTCCTTGGGCTGCTTTAAATAATGTATGAATAACAAAACAACAGAAACAGCCTATCTTCTCCTTATCACTAAGTGGCAAATTTACCTACCAAGATGATCTAAAGTAAGTAGACCTTCCTCAGCATATGAATCAAGACACACACTCTCTATGCAGAATTGCAAGTTAATGGCAATCAGAGATGTGCATTTTATTAGGGCTACACTAAAATCTGATTTTCAAAATTATATTCTGCATTTTGAAATCTATCACTTCAGTGTTCATTCTTGACAATATGAGAAGTTCTGCACACAGAACAGAAGGCTGCAGAGCTGCCCAGTTGAGTCTTGACCTCATAATCCTTACAGGGGGCATTTAGGCGCTGACACAGATGATTAAATTTATCTAACAAAATATAGATATCTGTACATGAGCTAGATGTCTAAGCATTCATTAGTGGCAATGGAAATTTAGTCAATAGGAAATGGAGTTAAGTGAGATAATTCACAGGATTATAAGGTAAACTTTATCACTTGCTTAGCTGAACTGCCTCTGGCTCCACTGATGGCAGGCTTTAGAACTCTAGTGATTATTGGAGGAGCTTAAAATTCCAACTGACATGCTGACACCTAAATTTGGATGAAGTGAATGGAGAGATGGACTCATGCAAAAATTCAATTAAATCCTACAGAGTTGTACATAATTAATCTACAATGGATGAAATTGGTATGTTCAGGAGTCTCAGATCTCCACCACACGAGTTCATGGCTCTTCCTTCTACGAAAGGAACAATTGCTTCAGGAGAACTCAGTGCTTTTAGATGTGTATAGTCCATTGCATTTCATTGATAACATTAACTGAGAACTCAGGTTAAACTAGCCCTTCTTGGTACAGACCTTGGCATCAGAAGCATGATTAGTAGCGGACAACCAAGTAACTTCTTGAGGTTCCATGAAAGTTTGGTCTTTTTCCTGACTTTTAAGAAGATTTTTTGAAGTGGTGGAATCTGTCTCACTGAAAGTAGACACATTACACCTATGCCAACATAAACAGCTTGCGATTTCTAGATGTATTAGAGTTCTATTCTTATAATCTCCAAAAGTCATTCAAACTCGAGTCATAGAATCATAGAATCATAGAATGCTTTAGGTTGGAAGAGATCTTAAAGATCATCCAGTTCCAACCCCCCACCATAGGCAAGGACACCTCTCACTAGATCAGGACGCTCAAGACCTCATCCAGCCTGGCCCACAAACACATCTCCAGGGAGGGAGCAGACACAACCTCCCTGGGCAACCTGTTCCAGTGCCTCGCCACCCTCACTGTGAAGAACTTTTTCCTAACATCCCGTTCAAATCTCCCCTCCGCCAATTTGAACCCATTCCCCCTCGTCCTGTCATTACAAGACCTTGTGAACAGCCCCTCCCCAGCCCTCCTGTAGGCCCCCCTCAGATACTGGTAGGCTACTCTAAGGTCTCCCCGAAGCCTTCTCTTCTCCAGGCTGAAAAGCCCCAACTCTTTCAGCCTGTCCTCATAGCAGAGGTGCTCCAGCCCTCTGATCATCTTTGTGGCTCTCCTTTGGACCCTCTCCAACAGTTCCATGTCCTTCTTGTGCTGGGGGCTCCAGAA
>VWZI01005156.1:63509-74054 GCA_013396835.1 Psilopogon haemacephalus
GTGGGACAGAGTCAAAGGCCTTACTCAGGTCTAGGTAGATGACCTCAGTTGCCCTTCCCTTGCCCACTGTTGCTGTGACTTTATCATAGAAAGCCACCAAATTTGTTAGGCATCATTTGCCCTTGGTGAAGCCATGCTGGTTATCATCAGGCACCTCTGCTTTGTTCTCCATCTGCCTTAGCAGTGCCTTGAGGAGGATCTGCTCCATGATCTTGCCAGGCACAGAGGTGAGGCTGACTGGTCTGTAGTTCCCAGGGTCGTCCTTTTTTCCCTTCTTGAAGACAGGTGTTATATTTGCCCTTTTCCAGTCAGCAGGAACTTCACCAGTCTGCCATGACCTTTCAAATACAATGGACAACGGCTTGGCAACTTCATCTGCCAGTTCCCTCAGGACCCGTGGGTGGATCTCATCAGGCCCCATGGACTTGTGCACATTCAGGTTCTTTGGGTGCTCACGAACATGATCTTCAATTACAGTGGGCAGGTCTTCACTCTCCCAGACCTTACTTTTGCCCATTGTCCTGGCATTGGCACCTGGCTCTGAGAATACATGGGTACAGCACACAGGACTGGACTATTAGTTTGTGGGGCTATTTGAATGGAAAACATGGTCAGGACCTAAGGCTCCTCACTGTGCTGTGTTCATACAACGCACAGTCTTCAAAGCCAAGCTTGCATAAGCAAACTAATCCATCAGTGCATGATAAGGTGCACCATCAGATACATGAGAACTGAAAACGAGCCTGGGTAACCCCATGAGGACATAGCATAGCTGATTTTTATTTATAAAACAAAGGCACAAAGAAGCACTGGCATGAGTTGCTGCCAAAGTGCTAGTAAAGGAACAGTTTAGACAATTGTGCTCTGCCTCATCACACAGAAGGGGTTTCTGAACACCCCATCTTCTTAAGCAGCCAAATACCAAGAGACATAGGCTTTATGTAATTTGGCTGTCTTACATTTATCTCTACCTGGCAACGACTTTGTCATGCTGGCTGTGTGCTGCACGTTCTGTACCTCATCCCAGCATCATTCTCTCTGCATTTAGAGATGAGAACATAACGATGTCAGATCTTCTGTTCAAGATCTAGCTGAAGAAAGCTATGTCATCTCATCCCTTTCCCCTAAATTACAAATAAACATTTTGCTTTTTAATTCAGGCTCTGCATCCTGATTTTTAAGTCCCAGCAAAATTTATGTTTCTTTTCCCATCTCTTGACAATTTGTCATTGATGCCAGTTGAGGAGCAGGAAGGGGTGGGGAAAAAATCTGAGACGTGAGGATATGAAGTGACTTACCAGAGGCAATACGGCAGCTCACTGAACTTCAAATTTATGCTGAAGTCTATGGTGTCTCAGCAAAGTGCTCACGTTAGTAAGTCACACCAAATCCCTGCAAATCTTAGTCTATACCTTACACCAGACCTCTGTGCATCTCATCCTTCTGTCCTCTCCTTCTCTCAATGGCCCATGTCTGCTGATGGCCTCTTCAGCCTCGCTTCATGCCTTGCCGAAATACTGTCAATACACATCTCTCTACCTGCTCTCCCAAAAGCTTCCTTCTCTACTAGGCAGGAAGGAATGGCTCCATGCCATCTTTCCATGTCCGTCTCATATTGTTGCAATTGTACAACACACTCTGATTTTCTGTTTGAATAGCAAACTGTTACTCAGCTTCCACTGTGAATAGTGGCTGCCTGGGGCAAGCTTGCTCAAAGAAAAGATCTTTGCTTTCTATCTTTCTAAAAATAAATAATCAAAGAAAGGCAAAAGTCAAAAACTCCTCATGCCCCAAAGAAACGTCTGCATCTCCTTGAAAGACTTCCAAGACAGAGTGGTAGGGGTAGGAAATTTGTAGATCAAAGGTTTCAAAAATATGCTGTCCTGTTTGTGTGATGCAGACCAGAGCTGTTTGCTTTTCTCAGAAGTAGTGAACAGGCCAGCACACTCCTGCCAATACAGCTTTTGAAAGCTGAATGCCACTGCTGATTGTTGCAAGTAGAGCTAGAGCAGAGATTATTTTAATTGAAATGAAGCTTTCAGACTATTTCACTCTCTCTCATAAAGCAGCTGGAGATACTTAGGCACAACTTTGGAGAGACATTTTAAGGCACAGGTTCAATATTTTTACCTCGTGGCACTCGGCTTGAGGTTGTTAGACTAATCCTGGAGTGACAGCAGGGAGTACAGGCTGCTGCTGCAGGAAACTGGTGGGAAACCTGAGGGCAAGAAACAGAGAGTGATTTTGGTAGTTTGCTTGGTTGAGTCAAGTGGGAAACAGGTAACAGTTACCTTGGAAGGAGGAAATATCAGGCTTAAGCTTAGGTCATCACTGATGATTTTCTAATAGTGCTGTATCGGTCTTATTCAATCATACCAGCACACATTAGATTACATTTGTAGGACATAAAATCACACACCTAGCAAGCATTGCAACATGAAAAAGGAACTGGGTAATTATGATATTTACAAGAGTTTTCAAGTAATACAAACATCTGACTACATCTTTAAGGGCAAGGAGGATATTTTTAAATAAACAAGCTTCCTTCCTGCAAGTAATAGATTGCAATAGCAACTGGCAGAAATATTCATCTGTTATTTTAGTTGTTTTTGTGGTTTCATGGGATTTAGCTCTAACAAAAATATTTAAAAGAACAGAGTACATTCTATTGCAGGGAAATTATTATTCTATTCTGTCCTACCCTATTACAATGAAATAGTCAAAAAGGTTTTTATCCTATCCTATCCTATCCTATCCTATCCTATCCTATCCTATCCTATCCTATCCTATCCTATCCTATCCTATCCTATCCTATCCTATCCTATCCTATCCTACATTCATTTTCACAAATTCAGAACATTTTGAAACCTTTCCTTTTCCTGTTCACATTTTCTGTGGTTGATCCCTCTTCCCCCTCCAGGATGGCTATTTTTCATGTACATAATTTAGATATAGCCCCTCTAGAACACTTGGAAGGTACAATACTATATTCTAGCCATTATTTTATTTCAATAGAACTAAATCTGTAGATAAGACAAATTTCTATTATTTTGGATTGGATTCAGCAGAGCTATTAAAAAACCAAACAAACAGGTAAATGGGAAAAAAATGTTGTTTTTTTTTTCCCCATGCACCTGAAATATACTGTGCATCTCAGAAGATCTTGAAGACAAAAAGAGGCATTGTGCTATGGTAGCAATTATTAGGGAAGGAAAAGCAAGAATACCATCATGTACCTATTCAGATTTAGTGTGTGCCCACTTGGATTTCCTGCTAAATACTATACGCAGTCCTAGTCCTTATCCTAAAAGAAACACAGTGGAAAATATTCAGAGAAGAGCTATGGAGATGATCAAAACCATGGCAGTTTCCATACTATGGTTCTTCTTCTTGGAACAGTGATGACTGAGGATATGGCACATGTCTGTAAAACCATGAGTAGCATAAACAGCATGGAACGGGATTGATTGTTTCCTTTCTCTTCCAACACAAGAATGAAAGGGTTCCAAATAAATCCAGCAGGTTCAAAATGAGCAAAACCAGATGGCTCTTCATAAAGTGTATAGTTAAGCAGTGGGGTTCCCTGCAGGAAGACGTTGCCCATGATAGTTACATGGGTATACAGGGAGTTCCTGAGCGTAACTATTGACAGCTGAGAGAGCACTCTAGGGAAGTGCATGCTTGTGCTGTTCTTATTCAATTCTTCAGACTTCTCGTCCTGACCACAGTTAGAGGCAGCATGCTTTTGCCTGGCCCTGCATTGCTGCTCTTGTTTTCATAACCAACTCCTGTTATGGGTATTTGAGTCCCTTTCTTTGCCTCAGCTGCATCTTCAAGCTCAGGCATGAACAGGGCTGTTACTGTAGATGAGCTTGTTTATAAGGAGGTGCTGATGTCAATGATTTACTGAAACACACACAGCAAATCTAATCAGTAAACTGCTTTGGCATTAAGAACAGGAAAAGATGATAAGTGTCAAGAACAAGGGAGTAGTTCAGTTATTTTAGGGTCTTGCAACAACTGGCACTACAACAGCACAGCCTGTGAAACTTCTATTTTAAAAGAAAAAGCATTTTTCCATGTGAAGTTACAGCCATTGCAATACAGATGATGGAGCATTGCTGTCTTTAGTGCATTCTGGCAGAAATACGTGCTTGACCAATGTTAGCATTAAGAAGGCTGAGACACACTCTTTGTCCAAATCACAAAGGTGCACACTTCCCCTCAGAGACACACTTCCCCCACAAAGCCTATAAATAGCCCTTTGGAAAATATTTTGCTGTATTTAGCATTTTATTCAAAGCATTGTGTAAAATGAATTCTCCATTACTCTGGGCTGTTCATCTGCATGTAATACCAATGGTAATTGATTTTCTGATGGTGCACGAACTGCTAATGTAAAACCTCTGCAAAAGACTTAAAGGTGAAATCTATTTTCTCTGCAGAAAGCCTATATAATCTAGTTTTATACAGGAGAAGTACATGTAAAAAACCAGGAGGGACTGCAGTTCCTGCAAATGAAATCACTTTTCCAACCTGTGGCAAAGACGTAGGTATCAGCCCAGTCTCTCCATGCCCTCTGCAAATGTAGTAGCATCAACCAGGTAGTAGTTCAAATATCTGCTGTTCAGTATTAAACTGCTAGCACAATTTTGCACCAGCAGCTTCATTAAATACATATTCTTTCACTTAGGCTGTGTGTCTGCATCCATGCAGGATGCTGTGTCTCTGTGCTCAGTGCTTCCACTCCACTCTCTGCAAACCTCCTGGCTGGATGCTGCTTCTGCTTCCAGTGGTGTGGAAGGGGAGGACATCAGCTGCCACAATAGGCTCAGGTCTGTGTGCAGTCAGTGTAGCCACATCAGGATCAGGCCTTGTGGGCTGAAACAACTCACTGCCTTCTCTGCAAATGCTGCTGAGGGCAAATATTGCCTGCAGTATCTGCTGATGCTGGAAGACTGCAATTACTTGTGAAATCTAACCTAATTACAGTTGCTGTAGAATTTTTCTCCATCCTCTCTGTCTCATTTACAGTTCTCCCACATTCTCTCTCATATCTCCTTTCTTTGAGTCAATATTTACCTCTTTAACACTTCCTCTTCCTCTGCTTCTTTCCTACCTGCAAGACTCCGTGCAAGTGGATTAGCATAGCCTGTTCTAGCAGCCACATCTGTGTGCAACCTGCCCTGATACAACTATGGAATTGTTTTGAATGGAAAAGACTTCTAAGACCATCAAGTCTAACCATTGACCTAACACCACCATGATCATTCACAGAATCATGGAATCACAGAATAACTGAATTGCCTAGATGGGGAAAGACCTTTAAGATCATCCAGTCCAATCACTAGCCTAACACTGACAAGTCCTCAAGTAAACCACATCCCTAAACACCACATCTGCACAACCCTTAAATACCTCCAGTGATAGGGACTTCATCACCTCCCTGGGTAACTATTCCAATGTCTGACCATTTTTCAGTAAAGACTTTTTTCCTAAACCTAAACCTCCCTTGGAGCAACTTGAGGCTATTTCTTATCATTCTGTCACCTGATACTAGGGAGAAAAGACTGACCCCCACCCCATTACAACTTCCCTTTAGGAAGTTGTAGAGAGCAAAGAGGTCTCCGCTCAGGCTCCTCTTCTCCAGATTAAACAATCCCAGTTACCACAGCCACTTCTCCTAACACTTCTTGTCCAGGCCCTTCATCAACCTCATTACGCTAATGGTGGTGGCCAAACACAACTTCCAAGTTTTTACAGCCGAAACATTGTAAAAGCAACAAATCACTTCACCTGCTTTTGTATTAGTGGAAATGTTTTTAAGAGGTTTGTTCCCAATGAAACCAGAACCATGTTTGCAAGAATACTAGGGAGAGAAGCAGAAATCCACAGAGGAGAAGCAGTCCATGAAGCAGCCCGTTTTTATTGACATCGAAAGGAAATAATATAGCTCAAAGGAAAAAACCTTCTGAATTATTTTTTTAACTGTATAACTGTACTCAAACTAACTCTATATAGCTCAAAGGAAAAAACCTTCTGAATTATTTTTTTAACTGTGTAACTGTACTCAAACTAACTCTTTCAAAGAGCAAAGTAGATTATTTTAAAATTTATAATTAAGGTCAGTAGGAGTTTTCTTATTGTTACTAGGAATTTAACATCTGTTCAGACAAAGGTGAGCACACTGCAGATCACTCCTAGTGCCTACTAACTGCTGCAGTTTAGGCAACACTAATCAAAATACTGAAAGAGACAATGAAGAGATTAACCTGATTTGTTTTTATTTAAGCGGCATTAGTAATAACATAACAAGCTTATGATACATGCAAGAGTAGAGTGGAACACAGATCCAAAGGAAGCTGAGGACAATATGAAAGAGCAAGTGTGTGGAGAGGTGCAATGGCTCTCTACACCTTCCTGCTGCTCATCAAGAGCTTCTGCAAGAGATAGGAGGTCTCTGTGAAACCTGCCAAGAATTTAAGTAATTAGAGAGATTGATACGGATTGTATCTTGCCCAAAAATACTACCTCAGTCCAACACTAATGCTGTTGTTTTTTTTTTATGGTAGATCTGAAGACACTGTGTTTGCATTCAGACTTCCCTCAGACATTCTTCATTCAGTTGTGGCACTATAACCATTCACTATCTTTTGTTTCACAAGGACTTCCAGAGAAAAAAAGCAGGTTCTTTATTTCCAGGCACAAGTTTGAACTTCATTTTCTTGAAGAGCCCTCAAAGCTCACAAAGTTTCATCAGCCTGATTTCAGACCAAAGCCTTTCTCCCAGGTACAGCCATGCCATAATTCCTTATTTCTATCAACCAGGACGATCCCACTGAAACTGGACTTTGCCATGAGGTATATTCTGGTCTTGCTGCAAGTTAATGAAAGGCCTTACACTGGCTAAGAGGTGTAATTACACTAAAGCCACTGTCAACTAGAAGACAAATGGACTATCTCTTTCCTGTATGAGAACGAATTCCTTCCACAGCCTTGAGATTTGGCTCACCAGGTTGATACACAGACATACACATACAGTATGCTCCATGACAATGGAGTGCATATGAGATGTAGCTCATGCTGCAGAACTGCTTTCTTTGACAGGAAGGCTGTAAATGCTCACCCACACAACTGCCAGGCAGAAGGATTAGGCCTTTCTGGCTACCCAACAGCTATTTCAGCCCTTCCAGACATTAAGCCTAGTCAATATTTAGTCACTAATTTTTCAACGCATGTCTTCTTCCTCCTCACTCGGAGCATTAATCACTTAAAGAAAACCTGCAACCCCTTTTTTAAATAAGCTGGAAAAATAAAATCCTCAGGTAGGTTGTATACATGAACAAGTTCTTCCATGAAAACTCTGTCAATGGATATAATTCTGCTTGAGGCGGCAACAGCAGAATGTATCTAAAGTTAATTTGCCTGATTTGGAGGCTGTGTTGCTGGTTCATAAGTATGCAGTACCACTCCTTCCCTGAGGAAGCCATAAGCTGTAGGATGAAAAACAATGCTGATTGTCTAAAGACTATTTCTTTCTGTAGAAATTTCTGCCAAAATTGGTTGCAAAAGTTTGTTACCTAAAGAAGGAGCTCCACACACCTGTCCTCATGCTCCCATGCTCACCTACCTCAGCCAGCCTGGCTGCAAAGCAACACAGAGCTCCCAGCACCCACGGCAGGTGTGACTGCTTTGACAGCAGGACCCACTAAATTTACCTGCCATATATTTCCCCCTGATGCACTCTTTCAGTGTGGAAAACAGGGAAACAAGTGGCCCAAAGTCTAATGAGTATTAATCAAATTAATCCCCGTCCATCTCCTTCTTACTTGAAAATATAACAGTTTCATATTCGGTGGAAATTGATTGGATCTTTGAGAGTCCTTTATTCACTTCCACTATGCCCCTGTCTCCCACAGTGCTATCCCCCCATTTTTGCACAACTGCTGCCATTTATGTTGGTTAGAAGATGATTATTTGGGGGACCCCTTTTTACTTATTGTGTTGGTTTGAGCTAACTGGAGAATTTGAGTGAGAAATTAGACTATTGGCTGAGAGAGAGTTAAGCAACACAGTGTCACTTCACCGAGTTTCACTGAGACAGAAAAAAAAATAGTTTTAAGAAATGTCCTCAAAACATCCAGATAGCCAGTTGGCTTTGCGGGGCAGTCTGGCTTGGGTCTGTGATGGCTCCATCAGCTTTTTCCTTTGTCTCTTGGTCTTGCTGGCTGAATTCAGAGTAAAATCACTAAACCTACTAACTTCTCCTATTACTAATCTCTGGCCGATCTTCAGCTTATCTGCAGCATCAAGAGGTGGTGAGATAAAGCTGGGGGAAGAGGGGGAAGGTGGTAGGGGGAGTTTGGCTACCCTTTCTTGGGGATTTTGGTCTCCAGGAGGGGTGTGGTGTCTGTATTCCATTTTTACTGTATATTTCTGTAAATATCTGTTATATCTTGTAAATATTTGCTTGTATATTTGCATTGATGTAAATATAAAGCTTCATTTATTAACTTCCAGTGTGTTTTTCTGAGTTTTAGCCGGGGTTTAAAAAGGGGGGGGGGCAGGTCACTGCAAACCCACTACACTTATACAAAGAGTAATCCAAATGTAGGCTTCTCATTTAAATTAAGAACTGCAAATTGCACTCTATTTCCCTGCAACATGTACTTGTGCCTGTTTAATCATGGAATCCCAGAATAGTTTGTGTTGGAAGGGACCTTAAAGACGTCTAGTTCCAACGTCCTGTGGGCAGGGACACCTTGCACCAGGTAGCTCAAAGCCCCATCCAACCTGGCCTTGAACACTTCCAGAGAAGGGGCATCCACACCTTCTCTGGGCAACCTCTTCTATTATCTCACCACCCTCACAGTGATAAAAATTTCCCTAATATCTAATCTGTATCTACCATTTTTCAGTTTCAAACTATTACCTCTTGTCTTATCATTGACCTCCTTGATAAAGAGTCTTCTCTAGGTTAAACAGCCCTCCAAAGGTTAAAAACATCAATATCACAAAGGTAATGCCTGTGCTTCCAGGTTGTGGTGGATGGGATCTAGCACTGGAGCCAAGCAATGTCTGAGGTAGCTCCCTTGTTGAGGGTAACAGGGTTACATGACATTAGGGTGGCAGAACTGCATAATCCAAATTCCTGGCAGAAGGAGAAAGCAAACCAGCAGAGTTAAACCCAGTATGTCTGGGATGAACTTGCACATAAACCCAGCGAGGTCACAGGAGAGCTGCTGTCTTCTCCTGCTCTTCCCCTTGGCCGTTCACCCTTGAGAGGCACCTAGGTTGTGGTTCACAAGCACATTGTCAACCCTGCTGCATCATTTCTGGGCTGGGAAGGTTGGCCCTCCTGTTCTAGTCAAAATGAAAGAAACTGCAGCTTTCGATCATAGGTTCCTGGTGTCTGAAAAGTTTGCTGATATTCCATGATTATAAAAAGTTGTTTTGTTTTGTTTTGTTTTTTTTTAATTTGAATGCTGGCCTCCTGCCTTTAAGTTCTTACACGTGGCACCAGTGTAACCTTTTGATTAATTTCCAAACCAAAGGCAGGATTGACAGTACTGGGTTATTTTCCATGTGTAACTGGATGGAGAGAATGTGGTTGGTGCTTCACAATGTGGGACTCAGGTATGCATTGGGAAAAGCCTGCCTCACCCTCAGTCAATCTGCTGCTTGCTGCTCGAATTACAGTTTACACTGGTAACCTAGGGAAAGAATTAAAAACCAAGCCTTAAGTAGTCTCACTTTTCCACTTCTGCAATGGGGTCCTTAGAAATTCACTAGGAAAACGTTAAGCATGGTAGAGATGTGATTTTGTGCATATGCTCCCGTGCCTCTGATTGCCTTTCTCAGTGTGGTATTTTCCTCAAGGTACTTGATTTCAGAGCTTTTGAAAACATAGGGTTGTTCTGGGGGCAGGGTTTTGGTATGTTTTCAAAGGGACTAGAATATCAAATCATGTGGTGTATATAATCATGGGAAGTTCTTTCTCTCTAACCTTACAAGGCTTGAAGATTTTATGTTATACTTCATTGTGCAATACAAGAAAAATACCTCAGGAACAGAAATGTCTTTTATTCCACTCCCCATGTATCTGATGCTTTATTCCCTCAGGCACTACTTGTTTGCCAAAGGATTGTTTAACCACTGTTTGACAATTTCCAAATGGGAAAAAATGCTGGGTTTCATCCAAAGGAAGGGAGGAGCTTTTCAAAGTTTTTTATTTAATCTTGGTTAAAAGTAAACAACTTTACCCTTTCAACATTAGTCATGCCTGTTGTATAAAGAACGGTGTAAAAGTGCTCAGCAAAAACAGTGTAACGTTTTTCCATACTTTGTAATTATTAACATTTGCATTTGGTATTGAATTGGATTGAATAGGTGGCTGGATGGCTGGGGGTAGCTGGCCATCACTGGACAACTGAGAGTAACTGGGAGTAACTGAAGGTAACTGGGCAGTCTGGGTGGTGGGGGTAGCGAGAGGAGCAGCACGGGTACTGGCTGGAGCCAGGTAGCTGCAGCAACGTTCAACCCACA
>VWZI01005156.1:76631-104354 GCA_013396835.1 Psilopogon haemacephalus
CCCCCCCGGGGTGATCGGGGTTAGCTCCCCTCCCGCCCACGGCATTGCGGGGGCAGCGGACGTGCCCGGCACTGCCGGGTGGCATCGCCTTGGCCGCGGGAAAGTTTCTGCGTGGGGAGCACGGCGTGTCTGTCCCGACCGGGATGGCAGGATGCAGGCGGGCTGGCCCCTCCCTTTGGGAAAACAAGTTGCCCCCAAACGTATCCTCTTCGCCATCTCGTTTTGGCGTGGTTGGCAGTCTCCTGATGTTGGGGCTTCGTTTTTAGGCTGGATTGGACCAGCGTTTGGTCAAGGAAAACTTCCATTTGAGACCAGTGGGATTTCTTCAATGGGTAAAGGCTCCCTCTGGGAGCCAGAGCTTGTGTAGGGTGCCGGAGCAGCCCCACTGCTGCTGCAGCCCTGCTCCGGGCTTCCACTTGTTTCTCTTCAGTGTGCAGAAGGGGAGGGGAACGTGAAATCCATGGCTGAGCGACAGCACAGGGCTTCCTCTTGGAGGAGTTGTGTGGTGGTGTTTTCCACGGTGGACACAAGCCTGATTTGTCGATTAACGAGCACGTTCACCCAGAAACTTTCCTCCACACTCCTTAACTGTCTCCAGGATGGCAGTTTACTTTCACTCAAGTGAGTCAGAAATAATTAGTGGTTATAAGCATTACAACCAGCAGAGGAACTTGAATCTTTTCATGGTGCTAAATTCTCCAGAAGGGCTGTAGGGTTGGACCTTGGATGGGCATGGCTAACCTGAGTGTTCGTCTCAACAAGTGGCCACTGTCTCTTGAAGTGGAAAATTATCGCTTTCTTACTCTG
The DNA here is from genome assembly GCA_013396835.1 of Psilopogon haemacephalus. NCBI lineage: Eukaryota > Metazoa > Chordata > Aves > Piciformes > Megalaimidae > Psilopogon > Psilopogon haemacephalus. Next base: position 77,439 of record VWZI01005156.1, read on the forward strand.
GCATGAAACCCACCGTGAGTTTAGTTTTTTTGGTGATGCTATATAATTAGTGTTCACAGTTTCCAGACTTAGCCAGCTCATCCACTGACCGGTGTCTGATTCTGAGAGCTGTCAGCTGCTGGAGAGCCCAGTCCTGTATAAGTTTCTGTAGAGGAATATGGATATGGAGTTGCTCTTCAGAGATGGCCTGGAAGCAAGAGTATTTGGAGAATGTAACCGCTAAGCTGTGCACTGTCTTAGTGAACTTGTGAAGGCGAAGGTTTTCCAGAAATAGGAATCCAACACTATGGTGATTCCTCAATCTGGCAGCACCCCTGTGTCCTGATCCAGACCTTGAGGACAGCAGGCTTGCTTAAAATTGTCTTCCTTCCCAAATAAAGGTGCCACCCTGCATGTGTGCAGGATTGAACCCACAGGCTGTGCTTTGCAGCGTAATGATTACTGCCCGATTTTCTAGCCTAGAGCATGCAGGAGCACTTGAAGGAGTTGTTATTTAATCCTAAGCAGCAATGTTGTCTGCAGTTAAAATTATCTAGTGCTTTCCAGTACAGTGCTCTGCTTCAGATGCTTGTGCATTTGCTAAGCTGAAACTTAGGCTGACATTTTTCCCAGGTTGAGTGCCTGCTGAAGACAGATTCTCTTTGGGAAGTCTCAGATCAGACAGTTCCACAATTTCTGAGAACGTGGTTAGAGGGATTTGTATTCTTTGGCCATGCATCTGATTAATACGGTTTAGGTGTACATCGTGTTGCATTAGGAGATCTCGGTTGTTCTTTTCCTGTGAATCTACATTATTTTGGCTGTGTTGAGAAACACTTTCCCTTCGACTGTAGAATCCTGGTGGCTTTGTGTTTTGGAACAGGAAAAAGATACTTGGCTTGGGATCAGTCTTGTGATAGGGGTGTGCCTTATGTTCAGCCTATGAAAAACTTCCAGAATTTGTCTCAGTCACCATTTTGTCACAATGCTCAGGTTGCACACTCTCGATGGAGGGATTGTTGAGGGTTTGACTTTAATGGTATCACTCGCTGAACATGCTCTCACTACAGAGCATGCTGAATATCTCAGTGTTGTTAGGAGTTGCCTGTCTTCCAGGAAAGAGCAAGAGCTCTCCAGTAGGTGACTGGGGAGCTAACTGGACTTTCCCCTGCCATTATTATTCCCAGATGTTTCTGCTGTGGTAAGCACCATACAGAGAGAGCATTGAAGATTCTCTGCTACATCTTTGGTGGCAAGGGTGTGCCTGCTGATGTAGAGGCAGTGGAGAAGGACGAGGAAACAGTTTCATTCACATGTGTGGAGCCAAGAAACAGGGAGATTAGAATGGAGAAGAAGAGATACTGGTGATGAAAGTATTAGGGAAGTGAAGAGCAGGAACCTTGAGTTAAGTCAGAAGACTTGACAGGGTTATAGGTGAAAATACTTGGGAACAAGGTGCGTGGAACTATGCATGAAACCCCAGACTGAGAGAAGGAATGGTGGGCAGAAAAAAAGTGATCAGAGACTTGTGGTGGGCAGGGACAGAAGATCTAATCCTGGAAAAACAGTAGTTTGCAGTCTTTCAATGATTGTGTTATGGTGCTGCTTTATTATCCTTCACATCTTCCACTTCACACTGCCTAATATGTTCTTCTGTTCCTGTCTCCATTTATGCTCCTCTCTGGTCTCCTCACGGAAATTGTTGTTGCCTTGTTGCCATGAGAAGCAACTTATTTTTGCTTCTGTCATGGATCCTGAACTTAGAGAGGAGCTATTTCCATCATGCACCCCAAGCTCTGAGGTCATGCTGAGCCCACTTTTCTTCTCCTTGTCCTGTATCCCACCATCAGGCAGCACTCCAAAGAGCAGGACCCAGCACTGGGGCCAGTCTCAGACCTCCACTGTGGTGTCTGCCCAACTGTTTTTAGCGCTGGGTTTACCACGAACAGGATAGTAATACCCCAGTTAATGTCCCACACTAGGCTTTTGTTCTGTGGACCAAAAGGACTCAGCCCAGTTGGTGACTGCTGCTGTAGATGAGGGTGGGGATTCCACTTTTCAAACTGGAGAAGGAGGTTACAGGTCAGTATATGGACAATACATCAAAACAGTTAAGCTGAAAAATAGTATGTAATCATGTAAATGATTTTGTGTTACCATGCGTTTGCTTTTAGGGTGAGAAGAATAAGATGAACAACTCCTGGTTTTGATTTATAGCTCTGGCATTCTTTAAGGATAGGATGTTTTACACAGCAAACATAAACAGTATTCAAACATAAATTTTGAACAATAAGATTACTTGTATCACTATACAACAGGTGATTGGCAAGTACCATACCACTGAAAATTACAGTCAAATATGTATTTTATGTGTATTTGGTTGCTTGCTTTCTTTCTAAGCTGAATTTAAGTAACTTCCATTTGTATTTATAGTTTTGCTTCCAGGCTCTTAGCACAGATGCACTTGAGTTTCAGATTTTGTGGAGGGATCATTATCCGTATAAAAAAAAGTAATTTTCCTAGATTTGGCTTAGCTTTCTCTTGATCCTTGATCTTATTAAAACTTGTTCGTGAAAAGCTAGGCTGAGGCCATGCAAACATTTGTATTTTAGCTAACTTCATTCAGAAATAATCATCAGCTGATAGACTGATTTGATTATTCAGAGTTGAAAAAGAAACACCATGTGAAATCATTTAAGCAGAATGCATAGATGGTGGTGGATTTATTTGTGTAATGGTGCTTTTGGTATTTAAAAATGTTTTGGGAGGGACTCTTTTGAGATCTGCTATGCACAACACAGGAGATAACATGCATATATATACATGTACATATACACACACACACACGGTATATTGCAGGGCAGGAAAGGCAAGGGAGTGAGGAGGGCTGTGGTCACTTAGGCTTGTGCTCTGAGTAATCATCTGAATATCTGCAGACGTGGTTCACTCACCATTTGTTGCATTTGTCTTGTAATGGCTCAGTGTTGGCAGATTAGATTGAGGGATTTTTGGGATGTGGTTTTCTTGGCCTTTTACACATAAAATTGATGCACATTTTGGGGATAGAGGGGCAAGTACTGTTTTTATGCTTCTCTTCCTGTATCTCATCCTCCTGAAGGTAAATGATTACAACCAAAATGCATTTAATGACACTTTGGTAAAGACATTTCTGTTCCTTTATCCAAAGACCATGGATTAGTGTTTCTTGCATGATGCCTGCCATGCTTGGGAGCATGCCTAACACTAGTTTTAATCATGCTTCAGTCTGAAAATTCACCTTTGGCTTCAGAAAAACAAACCTCTCTACAAAAGTTAGCTCACTGGTGAGCTTGGACCTTTGTCGCTCTGAAATAGAGAACCATGTGCTTTATCTGGTAGTCTGTCAGCACCTGCCTAGTGTTCCTTGTCCTCTCCTTTGCTTGTAAGCTATCTAAGGCAAGACATCTCTTTTTCCTGTGCCTAGTGCAGCAAGTACCATACACTCCAAAAATGACCACATCAATGGTTGGAACTGAGAGGTTGTCTTGGCTTCTGCTTGAGCACAAGTCTGTGTAAAATAGTTGGCCTTTTGCTGTCCTGATTATGGCAGAAGGTGTTTTTCAGCTATTTTACCACTGTTCTTGGGAATCTGTGCATAAAATATAAGACTTCTAACCAAGTGAAATGATGACACAGGAAGAAAAAATGAAGTATGTTTAGGTGCATTTCAGATCAGAATGGAAGTTTGGAAGTTCAGGTGTGAAACCTCTTTGTCATTGCAAAACACTCAAGAAGTGGTAGCATGGCAGAGCATCATCTACTGGTGTATTTCAGTTACCCTTTCTCTTTGAGTATCTTCATGTCAGATGAATGTAATATGCATGTCATGTTGAAAGTCAATAGAAGAAAGTGTGTTCATAATCATAGAAATTCATTGCTACAGGTCACTGAAGCTTAAATAAAAACCTCATCTTCACTATTACGTGTTTTTGATTCCCCCCACCTCAAAGGTGTGTAACAGCAAAGCAGGTGGGAGGCTAAAAAGGTGTTCAGGGGAAGAGGGCAGCTCCTGCTTGAGGAGTGAAAATGCTGGCAAAGCAATGCAATGGAAATCTTTTAAGTTGTCCAAAGCATGGATAAGGCGTGCTGGGAATGTTCACAGCAACAGAAGCAGAGGGCATTGGGTGAAGCAGGCAGTTGTGGGCATGGAAAGAAAAGGTGATGGCTCTTCACATAATGTGGTCAGGCTGCTGAGCTCCTCACCACAGGATGTGGATGCTGAGAGGTTACATCAGCTAATGAGGTGACTGGATGAGTTCATGGAAGAGAAATCCATCAAGGGCTATTAAATACTAAACCACTGCCTCTGGCTTAGGAAGTTTTGAGCTGCAAATCCTTGGAAGCTTGGTGAGTATCCTGAGGAAATGCCACTGTTGGTTTGCCTTGTTCTTGTATTTCTCACCACCCATATCTAGCCATGTATGAGAGGTGGTACTGAACCAGGTAGTCTTCTGCTCTGTCTGCTCAGTTAGATGAAGTGGGCTGGTGTTTGACTACCCTAGGCTCCCAAGTCTGAGAGGCTTCTGGTGGCTTGCACTTTCACTGCTCAGGGCTGCTTCATTATAGTGCATCAGCTGTGGGAAGAGCTCGTTGGAAGAAGTGCTCCGAAGCAGAGCCAGGATGTGAGCTAGAACTTCAGCAGTGCTGCAAAAAGCAGGACACAGTGCTCAAGCTTGCTCCCCGGTGTCCTATTATTGAGCTGTGTAGGCACAGAGAGGATAGACAGCTTTGTCTTCTGGGTTCAAGTAGGTTCAGAAAGCAATTATATTCATAGAAGCAATTCTACCAAGAGGCATTGAATAGCAAGATACAATGCCTGTCTGAAGAAGTCTCTGCTGGGAGACTGTAATATTGCTACATGGCTGCCCTGCTCACGCAGACTTCTCAAGCTTTGCTGCTGCCTGGTGTCAGGGAGAGGATTTGGGTCAAGGTGGTCATCTTCCCTGACCTGGTGTTGCTGTAGTTACAGTTTTAGCTGTCTGTACAAGACTGGGCTTTGAAATAGTGAACTGAGACTGTGAGGAAGTGTTGGAAATCAGTTTTCCTCTGATACCCTGCGCTTAAGCACTGGTTAAGACAATAGTATCATGTTGATCTTTGTTTACTAAACCAGACAATTTATTTAATCATCTGAAAGGCAGATTTTAAAGCTCTGGATTGCGCATACCAGGGCTGTGCTAAACCAAAGACTATACTGATGTACACTTAGGCAATGGCCAAAGCAAAACATATTCAAATGCAGCCCATGCTAATGCTACTTGCTAGCTTTTTTAAAAACAACAGCAACAATCCCAGATTCAGGAATGCCTAAGTCCTGATAATTCTTTAAAATTTCCAGATGCTGGTACAATAACTCCAGTGCAGCACTTAATGGAGCTCACAACTGCCTACTTGCATATTTTTGGGCTACCTTATGTAATAAAATGGCAGGCCCTTACACTGCCTGTGTGAGCAAGGTTGCATAAGCAGCCTGGGGAAACAACTGGAGCTCCGAAAGCCTTCCCGAATCCTGCACGTCTTGTTTGGTCTTATTTAACAGTATTTAATAAGTGACATTAACCTATCCCCCCTCCCCCTGAGATAAATACAGATTTAATTTCACATATAGACATCACATTTTAGAGAAGTCATCAAACTTTTCAGTTAGTTGAGCAGCCTGATGTCTGGGTAGCCTCGAATTTTCTGTAATCAACACTCAATCCAGTTACAAATAAAAACATATTAAAGACAAAGCCTTGAACAAGGAAATATTTGCTTTTCATTCTCAGTTCTAATTTGGCAACCGTTCTTGAAGTTCATCACTATGGTTTGCTCTATCTTGGGATAAACAATTTATTATTTAGGCAGCTTTTTTCTTTTTTTTTTTTTTTTTTTTCTTTNAAAAATAGACAATACAGTTCAGTCATTGGGAAGAAAGCAAGTGCGAGAAAATCATAATCAGCTTCAACAGGCTTACAGATGGCAATGAATTTCTTTAAGCTTAAGTTTAGCCCTACAAACAATGGTAATTGAGTTTGATTAATTGTTACCAATTTGTCGTTGATGAGCAGACCAGACTGTTTTTCTCTCAATTTCTTCTGTTAGGTGTGTCAAATTTTTAAACTGGAGAGCATCTGTGATAGGGCAGCTCCCACTCGTAATCTCTAAATCAACAGGTGGATGTAACTGCGCAAAACCTGGGAATTGCTGATTATCTGATTGAGTCAGTGACTGAAGGAATCCGACATTGAGCATGTCCTAGACTTACTGGTTTGGGATGCCTCTCACTAATGCCATGGAGAACTGACATCATATTTCCCACATTATGGGCAAGAATGGTATGCTTGCAGCATCTTGTCAATACTCTGTATTATTACTGTGTGTAATGTGATCAGCTGGAGAAGGGATATTTTTCTGCTGTTCCTAGCTCTGATACAAAACCTCCACCTTGGTGTTTTTATTGGTAATTCTACTTATGATATTTTGTCTTTTCCCGATTCTGACATAGAAAACAGTGAAGAATTTTACATTGGAGGCTTTGCATTACACAATACCCACATTCCAGTTATGCTTCCAGTGAGAGTTCCTTTAATTTATGACTTCTAAAAAGGAAAAGCATTGTATAATTTCTGCATGAACCATTAAGGCCACTACATAGTTAGGCAGAGTCTTCATCCTGTTCATCAGATGAGCACTGATTTTTTAAAAATTTGCTTTATCTTTGGTTAGCAGGCTGAGAGAAATATTTTATTCTCCAATCTGCTTATACTTCCTGTTTGATATTTTGATGCAATATTTGGGAAAGGTACACTTCCACACAAACAGCCTGATCGAGCAATAGTTCTGTGAACCAGATGGGTGCATTTCCAACAATTTCAACAAGAGTAATTCTGATAAAAAAAATAATAGGTCACTCGTATTCACTTTTTTTTTTTTTTTTTTTTTAAGAAGGACTGAAGATTTTTTTNTCTTTCTTGTTTTCTATGAAAAAAACTTTGCTGAAATTATTCTGCACCTTTAATGTGATTGTTTGCAAAGTGGTGCAAGTCCGTATTTTAATTTTTTTTTTCTTTTCACAAAGGACCTTTTTATCAGCTGATGCACATTGATGTTACTCAGCTGGTTTTAGCAATTACACTTATACTGCCTGACCCTTAATATCCATATTTCTTCAAAAATGTATCATCTTTTTCAGTGGCAGAATATCTTGCTATGTCTTGCTGTTACTCAAGTGTAAGAAATAAAGCTGCCTTTGGTGCCTCTCATTAAGGCAAAACTCCCACTGAAATCGAGGAGAGTTTGGCTAACAAAGAATTATTGGCTTGAGCTTCTGAAGGGTCTAAACTTTATCTGTTGCTTTTTGGGCTTGATTTTTTTTGTTTCTTTGTTTGGGTTGGTTTTGCATCTCAATTTTCTTTTTTAAAAAAATATTTTTCTTTTTACCTCACCTTGTATTTTAACTGTTCCCTCTCCTTTCAGATTTATATTTTTTAATTGCGAACTTCCTTCACTAGAAGCTTTAAAAAAAATTTTACTTCAGCCACGCCTTAGGGCTTTCTACTTCCCACCTTGCCCTCTCCTCCTTTAATCTCTCCCCTTGCTGTCTAGCTCTCTCTTTCAGTTATCCATCTGTTGTTCTCACTTCACTGGCTTCACTGTAAGAAGTTGATATACATCATGCACATTTCAAGGAATTTAGCTTGCTTAGACTTCTTCTACGTACGGGTGCCTATATTCACGTTTTTGCCTTGGGGAGAAGCAGTAGTTTGTAAGATTGGTGATAGAGACAGAGATTTATTTGCACAATATTCACCTCTGTAATGTTTCCTTCTCTTCTGTGTAGGATCATGGAAGTCCCTCTGAAGTATTCATGCAGGGTTTCAGCAGTAAATTGAGTTTTGGACTGATAAAATAAATATTTGGCATAGTATAGCAGTCAAAAAAAATACTTAAGGATTTTTAAGTCTGTGTGAAAGGGGTTTTGTTGAGGGTGACAAAGTTGGAAATCTCCAAAGAAATGGGGTTTATTCATAATTCTTCTATTTGCAATGTTATGAGCTTAGACCTCATAATATAATGATTTTTGTGCATCACTTTTCTGATCCATAAACTAGGGTGGCTTTACAGAGTATTGTAGGCTATCATCAACTCTGGATGCTGTTCATAGCCAGGTATCTAAGAAGGATGTGAGGTGCGTAGTGCTGGGATGCTAAATATACCATTAGCAGAAAGAGGAGCTACAAAGAAGGCTTCTTTGGGCATTGATTCATCTTGGTGGTTAGGATGCATTAGGCAGTATCTTGTCACCACAGGCACTTTGCTTCCAGCTATGCAACACATGATGGCATTGGAGCTTTTCCTTGATGTCCTGATTCTTTTGGTAACTTGAATCTCTTAATTATTTGCATTTTTCAGATGGAAAGCATTTTGAAAGTGCCAGGTACTGTTATTTTCTTGAAAGTTTGACTGAAATTCAAGTTCTTTTCCAGAAGACCTAATTTGTGCTTGTGAAATAAATAGTAGGTATATGGATTCTTAATGTACAGCCTAGCATTTCAAACTAATGTCATCAGCTTAGTGTTTCTTAGCATCTGGATCCCTGCAGATGTGCTTCTTAAAGCACAAGGCAAAAAGCTAAACTTGCTTATTCTCCCTTAAATAACCAAACACATTTTCTCCAACCGTAATAGTTACAAATAATTTTTCATGGTGTCCAATTGCCTATTACTCTGGCAGACCCTAAAATGTATCCAAAACTACAGGCTATACGGAGAGAGTAATTCCAGTTAAAAAGGCATTTCTTCTTCTTTAATGCAATTTCTATTTGATTTTCTCGAAACTCTCTTCTTCCAAGGAACAGTTTAAACTATATCTGAACAGTAGATTTATTGTTGTCACCTGGATAGAAAATTTGATGATAGCTTTTCAGTTTCCATTAAAAATAGATTATTTTTTAGAGGACCGAAGGACAAAAGTTCAAATTTTCACTTTGAATTTCACATTTCTTTTGTCTGGTCTATAATTTCCACCCCCCACCCCCCCCCAAGTTCTAATTGGCATTAGACTCGGCGTATTTCTCTGCATATTTTTTCCCAGTGTGAAACTGTTAGAGGGTCATTGCACTGGTTAATGAAAGAGGGCTGACTTTCTTTGTAAGATGTATTTAAATATTCTTCTATGCGAATTTTGCCTTTTCCTGAAAAGAAGTTTAAAGAGACATCTTTTAAAAATTCCCTCAAAGTGTTAAAAAAATGCCGGTTACATTCATTCAAAATCTAGATATCCAGTGGTGGGAGGTGATGACACATTTCAAATTTGCTACTGTATAATTAAGAGGGGATTCCATGTAGGAGACATGAGCATAAAAATTGGGTATGGCTCTTCACAATGCTGCTAGTTTTGCAGCTGAATTCCTCAGCACTTTTCTTAGAGTGTATAATCAGTTACACTTGTGCTAATTTAATCAATTATTCTTGTGCACAAACAAACAAACAAACAAACAAACACAAAACCCAGCTAATTTCAGGCTGTCTTTGAAACATCAGAACTAGAGATTCCACTTACAATGAAAGAAATATAATTTTCAAGCCTTTAGAATGAATTTTTAAATGGCAAAGATATATTTGGGAACTGTAATACTTTTGGGTACCAGCAGCTGTGTATCTATCCTTACACAAAGCTAGATTTGGCTGGAAGACCAATTCATAAATATTGTATCTGAAGATCGCAGCAAGCTTTCATATTTGCAAGAGATAATGTAAAATGTGAAGCATTTTTTTTCTTCACTCCAAGAGGTTTCAGCTTAAACAGCTCCATCTCCCAAGTCTAATGAATAGTGGTGAACAAACAAAAGTATCCATGACTTTGTGAATCGTGAGGACTGGAGACCATACTGTCTGTGGATGAGAAAAGGTCAGCCTGCTGTGGTCTGTCTGAACACCCTCCTGTGCACTACCAAGCTGTGAAATGGATGAGAGGCAGGAGATGTCAATAAATAACTTGACTTCTGAACTCTGTGACTTCCCATCCTACAGTCTAGGAGCTTCCAGGCAAGCAAAAGACTGCTCCTAGCTTCACTGTTTTGAGAAACCAAGTGGGAGATGGAGGAACCTCTCATTTCTCAGCTAGAAAAAGGACATCTTGGTTTTTTCTAGACCTCCTCTGCCTTGATCTCCTGTCTGGGGAAGTGAGAGCTGTAGTGGGGGAGGTAAGATTGATCTGATGGCTCCTTTCTTTCTGGGCTGCTCTCCAGGAAAAACTTTTCCCCCTTGGGGATGCAGCATTTTCATGGCAGAAGCTCTGAGAGCAAGACCACTGTGGAAGATCCTGAGCTTGCCTGACATGTGCTTGACATTTTAGCACAGGTACAGCAAAGCAGCTTTATTCAGGTAAACACTTAGGCACATGCTATTCATCACGTATTTGCTCAGAATTTCTCTGCTGAATATGGAAAGAATTAAACACATATTTAAGGGCTGAAAAGGTCCCCCGTCTGACTCACATATACCTCAGTGAGGATGGGTTGCACAGAAAGGGAGCAGTCAGCCTGGCAGCAGGGTTGCTGAGAAGTGGGGCATACTGTCTGAAAACCACCACTCTACAGAGGGGCCCTGTTCTTCTAGGAGGCAGCTTTTCACCTGTGTATGGCCCCAAGAAGAAGAGCGGGCCTGGAGTTGTTACTTTTCACCTGCACATTTGTTCTCCTGTTTCTCTTAATTTTGAATTACGCTGCATAGGGCTTGGATGGCCTGAAGTAGGTTTATAATTAAAAGTAGTTTGGTTGTTCTGCAAGCTCATGTTGGGCAGTTTTTAAATTTACCCGTCTGGTACCCCAAAAGAGAACAGTGTTCTTTTGCAGAATAGTTTTGGGCAATGTGTGTGTTAAGGCAGTGCTGTATGCAAAGTCCCCTGAGAATTACCCTGCCTGCCTCAGCCACAGAAGGTTTCTGAAAATTATTGCTTGTGAACAGTGAACACATACTCAAACCTTTTGCTTGTTTCTAGCTGCTTTATTCATGAAAAATGTTGGTTCACAGTTTTGCCTGCAAAACCTGAATTGATTCAGGCACCGGTGTAACCTTCTTTGCTTCTTTTGAGCATCTCAATTATGAATCTAAATTGATGTTTTGTGACTCAGAGAAGGAAAGCAAAAGGCATTGTAGAGCAAGCTCAGAAATGCTTCTGCAGGAAGGTCATTTTGGCAAGCTGAGTCTTGTCTGCTCTTAAAGGTCTTTGCTGACAATAATACACATAAGGGCACAGTGGTAACTTTCTCTAGCAGGTATGTATTGTATGCAGTTACTTTTTTGGCAAAACTAAACTCTTTTCCTGAACAGAACGAGCTATCCAAGTGAAGAGATGTTTAGGGCAGCTGTGTAGAGTTGGCACAAAGTCATGTCCAACACAGGTTTCCTCAAAGGTTTTTCCACATTCTTTGCTGACAATGCCACTCAAAATTTGAAGTACAGACTGCACCTAAATAGGATATGGATAATGGGATCCAAAACCCCATCTGATGAGTAGACTTAGTTGTTGCATTTCTTTTTACACTTTAACTTGGAGTGTTGTTACAGTGGAGATTGCATATTTTTCAGGGATTACAAGGTAGGAAGTGGCTCACTTCAGACCAGTCTATTTTTCTGCATTGGAATCTGGAGTTCATAACTTTTTGGATGCTATTCCCTAGTCTTGTTTCCCAGCTAGTCTACAGGTTTCTTGTGGAGGAGTTTGTTTAATATGAACTCACTCTGCCAGAACACGACACCTCCTGCAAGAAAATTGTCTTAAAGAACAAAGCAATAACTGGGGAGTCACAAGACATTTCTGGCATGAATTCAGGCAGCACTGCCTCCATAGTGTATTCTTCAATTTGAGACTGGTATTTCCACTGCTTTATCAAATCTTACCCATTTTTGCTAAAGCCATAGTTGCAAGGCTGCTTTAATCCATGTAAGTCTCTGCTGCTACTGCAAAGCCTTGCTCACAATTCTGGACACTACTTTCTGTTATTTCGCTTGTCCTGGTCCAGTGGGCCAGAGCAGGAAGATGGTCTTGCTGAAATGTAACCTTCTCTCTGTGTGGATGGGTTAGTTTTCAGCCGTGGTATTTTGCTAAGCTGATTCACTGTGCAGCTGCACAAACTGGGGGGTGGGGAGTGGGGTATCGAAGGAGGAAAAATGGGGTTCTTTTGGAGTGGATGTGGGTTTAAGCCACTTTACGAAGTCCACTGAACATTTTCCAGGATGTACAGTGTCCTGGAAAAGGGAAATGGGGCTGGGGTTTGTCCTGTGATAATCTGCCTATTGAAGAAATGGAGGCAAGGCTGAGACTGATTAAGGGAAGAGATGGTGAACTGGGGAGAAGGTTGGACCACCAGGAGAGGGAACTGGGGGAGTGGATGGAGTAGAAAATTATAACCAGCATGGACAGATGAGGAGAAAGGAAGACAATGAAATTTGAGCTGCAGTCAATAGCAGTGGAAAGAAATGGGAGAGATGGAGAAAGAGCTCCTAATATGAGCTTGGTAAGGAGGGAGTGCTGTGGACAGCTGGAAACCAGAGTGTCAGGAAGAGAAGAAAGCATGAAGCTGAGCTTGGGAGGGGGAGATCAGTGAGGTAAAGTGAGTGCAGCACAGTAGGGAGGAAGATGTTGGAGGAGAAGCTAAGATCTTTGGTCCGAGTCTGAAAGAGGAATTGTAAAGCAGGGGATGAGTGTTGCTTGGAAAGTACTTGGGACTTGGAAGATGGAAAATAGAGAAGAGCACATGCTCATCCTAAAGTGTGCATGAGTGAGGAGTCTGAAGTACAGAAGGAGCTGTCAGGCTGAAGGCCAGGGGGACAGGCAGGGGCTGCTTGCTCACCCAAGCACCTGGGAGGAGAGCCTGATGCGGTCAAACTCAATGCTTCTCAGCTGCCTCAAAGCCTGGAATGGGAGCATCTCATCCCTGCCTCCCACTACTTGCACCCCTTTGTCCCAACTTACAGTGGGACCCTAAGACCACTCCAGCTGACACAGATTGTTAGCTGAAGTGACTGAAGGGCTGCTAATATTTTGGCAATATCACAACAATGCCAAATAATGAATTTTTCAGTTTTTCACAGAATCACAGAATGTCAGGGGCTGGAAGGGACCTTAAAAGATTATCCAGTCCAACCCCGCTGGCAGAGCAGGGCCACCTATAGCAGACCACACAGAATGCGTCCAGGCAGGCCTTGAATATCTCCAGAGAGGGAGACTCCACCACCCCCCTGGGCAGCCTGTTCCAGTGTTCCGTCACCCTCACATGGAAAAAATTCCTCCTCACGTTTAAATGAAACTTCCTATGCCTCAGCTTCCACCCATTGCCCCTTGTCCTGTCATTGGGCATCCTGTTACTGGGCATTTTTTGGGAAGATCTTGTGAAGTCACACACTCAAAGAACCTGCATTAAATGCTAGCCATTATAGATGCAAAGTTGAACACTGAAAAATTAAGGAACAGTAGAATTAAGTCTGCCTTCGTAATTTGAAGGTATTCACTTTCTGTGTATTCATTATGATTCAGTACCTAATGATTTCATAATCACACTATGATAAAACGGGGTTTTTTGTTTGTTGTTGCTGGTCGTTTTAAGTTAGATTATTTACTGGCAGCTCCCAATCAATTCACTGGATCACTGCACAACTGCTGGTGTAAGCTGAGGGAACAGGGGAAGTGTGTGACTACTTTTGTGCTGGCAATGCCATCATAGCTTGACCCAAACTGGTTCTCCAGTGGTAACTCATCTTTATTCATTAGGATAATGACTTCAGTTTTATTGAATGCTGGTAAATCCTGGCAGATTTTTAAATATCCTTGTTGCAAAGAGCCCACTCACCTGCAAAGCAAGGAATAACTTTTCTTAAGAAGAGATCTTCTCTGTTTCCTAATTTTTTTGGCCGAGATCAGGAATAATTACAATTCCAAGGCAGACAGCAGACTGCAAACCTTCAGTGATTTGATGATGGAAATGTTCTGCATAACCAAGAAAGGTTCTCAGAGTTGGAGGAACCAGGCAAAGCTTCCTGGCAGGCACTGCCCCCAGACTGCTCTCTAGAAAAGTCAGGAGTTGAAGGAGGTCTGATGAATCTAGCCCTGAATAAAATTTCTATTTCCTGCAGCCAAATACATGAGGCTTAACAAAGCGGTAAAGACTTCAGACTTTCTCTTTGATGATCCTGTGAAGCCGTAGGTGTGTTTACTGAGCAGTGGCTTTCTTAGAGCGGTTGTGTACAAAAACAGGGCTAAGAATTGGTATTTTATGCACAGGTGAATCGTGAAGGACAGTGCCTGATCAATGTCTGCCACTACTAGCAGCACCGCCTAGTTCAATTATTTTAGCTGCTAACAGGGCCGTGAGATAATTTAGAAGAACAGGATGAGCATAACACAAAATATTTCCAGGTCGTGGCCAGTTTCCTTACATCCCCTGTGCCACAGCAGGCAAGGGAGGTGGCATGTGGTGTCTGATGAGCTTTGCAAGTTGAGGCATTTCAAGTGACTAGCAACTGGGTTCAGATCTACTTTGTACTGGGCAAATCTGTGTCATGCACATTTGATATGGGATTCTGACTCCTTTGAACTTCAGTTGACCAAAATTTTGGCTTTATGACCTAGAGATTTAGGGCTACACTGAGACCATTAGATGCTGTTTTCTGATGTGCCTTGTTATGTTCACTACTTTTCTATGACTCAACACACATTGTTTTGAGGCTTTTTGCCTCTTTATCTGTTTTTAAAAGTGTGGCTTTGTAGTTCAGCATACTTGAGGTAGGTCAAAAGAGGGGAAAAAAACTCCTTTAATTGCAAAGTAGTTCCCTGGAAACTTTGTTTCTAAGAAGTTACATAGCTGAAAAGCTGATTTAAAAGACTGTATTTAACAGAGTTTGTATTCTGAAACGTATGTCATTGAGAAATACTAAATATTGAGTCTGTAATGATACTTTCTTGTTTATTTTCCGGTGCCTGTGCTGCTGTGTTATTCTTTTGGGTACGGCTAAGTCAGCCTTTTTTGATTCTAAACTAAAAACTGTAACTAGTTTAAACAGACTAATGAAGATTTTTTTTTTCTTACTATAGCTAAAGTAACTTTTATGACTGCCTTAGTGATATAATTTTAATTTTAAGGAACTACATACTATTTTTATATCTTACAAAATACCAGTTGTTCATGTTCAGAACTATATAAAGCTTTAGCAGTTCTTCTCTTATACATACTGCTTCAAGATTGCCAGTACGTAACCAAACTCTTGAGATCAAACAGACTTTCTAATTAGTTTTCTGATCTTCTAATTACATCTTTTAGAAGCAGATTGACAGGCATTAATGGAACTTTTAATATCTATGTATAATTTACTCTCTACAAAACCTTGTGCGAAATGAATTTTATTGTCCAATTATTTACTCCTTAAGCTAGGGAAATACAAACTTTACAAATCTTTCTGGAACGACGTTGCCTCTTGCTGAGCTAGAGTTTCACGTGTTGTTTTGTATTATATCTGTAATTCCACAAGGTATTAAAACTTGTGCTTAAGTTTGAAGCTGTTTTTACTGTTGCAGTGACTTGATTACTCTCATGCATCAACTTCTTCAGGGGAGTAATAGGTCTTGTTTCTATCATATATTTTTATGCTCCAAGCCTATATGTATGCAAAGTATCATCCTTTAGTTGTGAGCTGTTTAAGAACAAGACTTTATGCATCTCTTTGCTGCTGTTGAATGCTGGAAAGCTTTGAAATGAGAAAAATATAAGCAGCAAGAGTCCATACATCATGTCCTGTCAGACTGATGCATTAACTTTCTGGGTTATGGGCTTCGGTCAGCAAAAAGCAAAGCAAACTGTAAATAAAAGTTTGACCTGGTTTTCCATGTAATTAAAATAGTCAGATTTAAAACTGATGGAAGGCAGTGGACTCTGCTAAAAGAGCAGACAGAAAGAATAATTTTTTCATTTATCCTGGTATATGGAGACCAAGAGCTCTCCTGTGGACTTTGGAGGAATGCAGTTAACATCTGAAGTCCATCTATTACATCTACAGTAAATACATTGTTGTCATGGTAATACGGTGATCAAAGTCTGAAGGAAAAGCTGGCATTTTTGTGGTTCATAGTGTGAAACATAAAGAAGGCTTGACAAGAAATAAAATAGATTTTTTTAAGTATATACTTTAGGCTGATGTTGCAGCCTTCCAGAAAGCTGTTGCAAACAATGAANTGTCATCATTGCTTGGGAAAAGTGGTGGCTTTCTTCCCTAAATCAATTTACAATTCTTTGGGGTAAAATTGACTCGTATTGACCCGACTGCTCCCCATGAGAGGCCTCGCAGGGAACTCTCTGTGAGCAGCTGGAAGGATTCACATGTAGATGTACTGATGGATTAAAGTTGAGGTTTCATAACTGACTACATCTTAAGTCTTTTCTACCTTCGAGTGCACTTAGGTGGTGGAAGACCATTTGCACCCTTAATTTGGAAAATGCTAGCTTGCCAGCCCCGGTTCCACACTCCTAGCTATGTGCTTCTGCTAGTTGGCATCTAGTTTCCAACCTAGTCAGGCTTCTGCAGAAGTATCTTCAGTTGTCTGTATTAGAAAATAAAAGGAAAAAAGGAAAAGATGGCCTTTTACAGAACTGAACCAGCTTACAGAAGGGGCAGAGACCATCAGTAAGCATGAGTAGGGCAGGAAAAGCAGGAGGGAAGAAGGACCTCTTTGGTTTGGTGCCTATGAGGCATTTGGCTGGTCCCTTGTTTGTGACCTCAAGCATTCAAAATGCAGAGCCCCAACTGCTCACCAGGCAGGTGAAATGTGTGTACAGAGGAAGTGCAGGGTATAAGGGCAGGCTGAAACCCTTCCTTCCTTTGCTACTTCAGTGTCCTAGTTATAAATGTGCTTAGGGCCATCTGAAAGATAGGAAAACAAAGCCTTAATCCCTTCTGCATTTAGGCAACAGGACTTTTCCATCCTAGGCTGTGAATGGTGGGCTGCTTCCCCTGTTATATTGCATGGGACACCTGGTTCAGGCTTCTGATTTCCACTCCACTGAGAGCTGCTTGAACTTTAGGCTGCACTGAATATTACCCAGCTCAGGCCCCTTTTCAGACAAATGATCTCCTTTGCCAGAATGCTCACAATGAGTTTCTAACCCCAGTCTAGTATTACTTGCTCATAGTTGATTTCTCATTATTCCAAAGCTGTGTCTTTCACTTCAGTGGTTTAGCTTAGTGGGCTATACACATACATACCCATAAATCTTGATTCATCAAGCTCACCTGATTAAATGCTCACTAGTCAAAGCAGAAGCTCCACAAAGGAAGTTTCAAGTATCAGAGTAATGTTTTGTTAACAGGGACAGATTCTGACCTCCTTAATCACGATGACTACATAGTATAAGTAGTCCCAATGAATGAACTGGAACTACTTGCAGAGTAATAAAGTAGCTCTCCTGGGAGAAAGGGTACTGAATTCCAGCTATATGTCATCAACCTTGTGTTAAAGTCTCAGTCCATTTGGTTGATGTCCCACAGTTAATGTTCCATGACAGTCCTTTAATGCACAAGAAAACTGCTTAATCTGAAAGAGCCCTCCTGGCACGTGATAAATTTCATCAGTATTGAAGGGACTATTGAAATTACAATTACAAAAAAAAAAAAAGGATGTGAAATGCTGCACAACATGGTGATGATCAAATGCTAAGCATTCCTCTAACTTGTTTCCTGGACACTGGTGTAAGGCCACAGCCTATTGCCCAACAGCCTGAGACAAAGCTGCAAGTGTGGAAGAAAATGCAAACACAAGAGGAAATTCAAAGGGAAAAGTGCAGAACCAAACAGGGAAGTAATAAAGGAGAATTTTACTTCCCAAACTTATTGCTTGAACAGAATTGATGGGAGTGTGGAAACCACAAGGGTGGTCTCCATGTGGGATTAAGACTGCTTTCATTGTATTTTCAAGCAGTACAAGAATTGAGTACACATGACCCATCATGCTTAAGACCTGTGTAAACATTGTGACTGCTAGAGCTTTCTCTGGATTTTTAAGAAAATCCTTGCCAGAAAAGGATTGGTGACCTGAGTATGATTTTATTCAATAGCTAATAAGTAAAAAAAAAAAAAAAAAAAAANAAAAGCAAAAAATAAAAAAAAAAAAAAAAAAAAAGTGTAACTTTGCAGTCCTAAATGATAAGAGAGTACTTGTCTTGAAGATATTACTGGCTCATGCAGCTTTCAGCCTAAACAGAGTAAATAGAAAAGTAGTTTTGTCTGAGTAAGTACTTTATGATATGCCCCAGAGGAATTAAAACTCCAGTAAAGGAAATGGAAAAATCTAGAAAATTAAGAAAAACAAGTAATACAATTTAAGAGCATGTTTAAAGCTTATGCTTATTTTAGAACATGTGCTTAATGTCTTCCTTTACAGGGTTTTTAGGATGTACAAGTACCACATGATGTATATTACTAAATCCTAATGCAAAGATTGATAAATGTATCTGTAAAACTTGCTTTTTTTGCTGGACTGAAGCCTGGGTATGCAGAAAAAAAAAATATGTTGAAAGAGAACAAGGAAATGAAAGTAATAGACCATAAATTTGGTATATATAAGCTTCCATCAGTCTTACAGCAGCACTTAGCTGCAGAGGATATCAAGCATCCAGAGGAAAGACCGTCACTCTTGAGATGCACTCACTGTTCTCATTTGTAATTTATACTGTAAAAATACAGCAGCAGAATGTTAATGCGCTTTGGTTAGGTTTTTAAGATTTGAGAAATACAGAAGTCAGAGGGACATGCTCAATCTGAGAGCCTGGTAATTTTTAAAGTCAGTTTCAGAGATTCCTCTTATTCCTGAATCCCCATCCCACGCTTTTGCAATTCCACTCCTGAGTGTTTAATACATTATTTTTCCCTCCATGTCTGAGACTGCCATCCAAGTGGAGTGCAAGCTAAACACCAGACCACATCTCAGAAGGCTCATCATGTAAACTGAGCAAAGTGCTTTTGTTTTTTTTTTAAAAATACAAAGATTTAATTTTCCTTTACATGATTTTTCTTGTACTTTTTTGGAGGGGAAGAGGCTGAGACCTGGATGAGGAAAAGATACATTTAAGAAGGCAAGAAAGAGGGCGTGTGAAAAGGTAGCAATGGGGTATCCTGAGATCATGGGGAGCTAGAGATGGGGAGAAGGGGATTAGCTGGAGCCTGGTCTTTTACTATCCACTGGCACATCTTGAGCATTTAATAGTTTTTTTGTAACTGTCTTAAAATTGGATTACTTATGCTCTGAGAGTTCCTGTTTCTCTCCTTTGACTGCAAAGGCAGTTTTTGACAGTTAGCTCTACTGCCAGCACCTGGACCATGAAGAAGTGGACTTAAATGAGATAAGTCACGATGCAGATGTATAAAAGGTAGATATTGTTACTTCTAACATACTGTTTTGTTAATCCTTGCAACCTGCCTGGTCTGGGTATTGAGATAACAGCAGTGATTTTTCTTGGAGAAATAAGGATTATTTGATCACGCTTAGTGTGTGCGGCTTGTTGTGTGATTTTGTGTGTGCCTGTCTGGATATCTTTTGAACCTGTTGGCCAATCTGTTAAGTTTGAGGAAAAAGTGAAGTTCTCAAAACAATATATTGAGTTTCTTCAACTTTTGTGACAATGGATGTATGTCCCTGCAGGCACTAGAAAACCCATAAAAGAGCTTTCTGATGGAAAGTAATAAGCCATCTATTGATGTTGGCATTATTGCTCCCAAACCTTTGTTATCAGCAAGTGCTTACTTTTGGATCCATATTCAACAGAGGATCAAAGTGGTTCACATGTGCAATGAGTTGTTCCACACCTGTAACATTGCTCTCAGCACAAGATACAGGCGTAAGGTGACATGGAGCTGTTTGCTGCCAGTTCTTGTTTATGGCCAGCATTTGCCTACAGCTGCCCCGACCATGAGTCCAGTCATGCCTAGGAAAACCATGTATTTGTGCATTTGGTTTTAAAAGTTAAGCATTTTAAAAAGAAAAAGTCAGCAACCAGGAAAGAAAAGAAGTGGGAGCTGTATGGCAATAGGGATAGGTGGATGGGCTTCGAGCCATTTTCCTTGCATTTGTGATGGTAGCAGTCTTAGCAGAGGAGGTGTTATAGTAGTGGCTGTCTGGAAAACCTTTGTACGGTGACAGAACACTGTCTCTTCTGGCCACGAAAGAAATCACAAGTGGAAAGGAATGCTGATAGGAAATGCTTTGTTTTCATAGGTCTAATACATGATGTGACAAAGTGAATACTCAGGGAAAGCCAAAATCACTATGAACACTGTAGCATTTAGACATGGTCTGGGCCAATTTGCTATTCTAGAGATATATATTAAACCCAAGAAAGGCTAGAAGCATGATGCTGTTGATTACATCAGTAGGACCCACTGATCTGGGACCTCGCACACAGCCATTTGGCTTCTGTTTGAACTTCTTCAGGCCAGCCTTGTCAATGGCACATGAGCTGGGTGCAACAGGAGACAAAGGCAGTCACCAGGGAAAGTGAGAAGATAAAGAAACTGTCTGCCCAGCACCAAGCTTGCTGCTCACAGAGCTGCTGATAAATATCACAGGCTTTATCTAAAAGGTTTGAGGTCCTCCCTGTCATGGATTTGTATTTTTTTCTCCTCCTCCACTACTTAACATTTCATTTCCCCTCAGAACAAGTGGGAGCTGGCTACTCTGCTTGCCCTAGATGAGTCACTCCTCTAGAATAAGCCTGACTGACTTCAAGGCTCAAGTTACTCCGCATTGAGTGTAAAATGTTGAGACAGAAAGAAGCAGACTGCAAATGAGGAAATGCTCCTGCCAAATTCCAGTCCCCATCACATAAAGCCATGGTATTTCATGTGTGAGGTGATGTGCTGTTTTGAGCTGACTTCAGCTGATTGTAAAACAAAAATTATGTTGTAATTGCCACATAAAGGCTTCTGACATAGCAGGAGAGAAGACTTCAATCTGTCACAACCTGTTCTCTTTCAGGAAGAAAAGGTGACTGAGAAAGTGTTACTTGGCACGGAACAGTGAATCAGAGGCAGAAATACAGTCCTCTTTAATTTTTGGAAGCCTTTAAACTTGCTAATATGCCACTCGGTGCTCTTGAAAACTCAACTCTTCTTTCCTACCTGGCAGCAAACGGAGAATCTACTTTTCTACAAACATTCTAGAAAAATACAGCTTCTTCACAACCAAAAGTTTAGTCCAATGTGCAACATAGGAGTTAAACCAGCAAATGGTTCACTGATCCACAGGCAGACTGCTCTCTGGGTGACATGTCCTGGCTGGGGAAGGCCAGGCAGAGCCCCGATGCAGAAAGATTGCCTTTTCCTCATCTCTGCACTTCTAAAAGTACCCAGCTCACTGTCAGGAAGGTGGTAGACAAGACTCAAGCAAGATAAAAAGGTAGCTATTCAGGCCCTTGGTTATAACACCTACTTCAGGGAGGCTAGGGAATGTTGGTGTAGGACTGGCAGTCAACCTCCATAGGAGACTCCTGAAGCCAGGCAGCACTGCTTCATAGAGGAGCAGCCGGACACCACCAGGCAGCCACCTCACCATGAAGAGTATGAGCCATGCTTTTTTCAGAGGAATTCTCCAATGAGTGACATTTATTTGACATTTATGTAAAGCGGGAAGAGAGAAAAGGGCTGCATTAAAAAAGCTGAAAATTTCTCTTGTATTCCAAGTATAGCCACAACCAGGCAACAGTGTATCACGGTAGAACAGAAGAACTTCCAGGACATAGTAGTAAATTTAGCTCCAGTCTCCGCTCTTCCTGATCCTCACCACAGACCCACCCATAGCCATACGGTTCCCACTCAGTTGAGACTGAAATACCTGCACTCTGTATGTCTTCTACCACCCATCAGTGAACATAACCCTTTCAACCCACCACCAGTGGTAAGATGGGCCCAAGTCAATAAGGCATATCCCGCTCAAAGCCACTTTCAGCTCCTTAGTCCACACAGACCAACTCCTTCTACTTGGGGAAGAGAAAATTAAAATTAGAATTAACATTGAAGCTGAGATATACTTTAATACTAGTTGATGAGAGGAAAAAACAGTGTTTGTTGCTGAATTGAAGCCCAGGTCTTGGAGCTGGAGGTAGAGGCTGGCAGCCAGCTGCGTGGAAAAGGAGACAAATGTTGGGCAACTTTTACAGAGTGTTTGTGATAAGAGATATGGTTTGTTCTGTGATTCTGTGATTCTGTGAAATGGAGATAAGGAAATACTGAATGAGGAAAAATATTTCTGGGCTGCACAAGGTGTGAAAGGAGAGTTGACAGGACCAAATGCTGAATTTTGGCCCCAGGAGGGTTGCTGCAGGGCAGGTAATGAAGTCTGGGGACACATGTGGAGCAGGGCTGAGGGTTAAGAATTACAGGGATGGGTAGTTCAGTTTGCTGCTGGATTCGAAAACATTTGCAGGGGAAGAGACAGACAAGGCAAGAGTCAAACAGCTTACTTTTTTTTTTTTTTTTTTTTCTGNTGTTAGGAGTCTTCGAGTGATAATTAAAGACAGAATTAGATTTAGGCTGGTGATTATGGTTAAAAACATGCAGGGCTGAGGTGTTCAGTCTGCAGGTACAGCCAGCTGGGTCTGTTGGGCTGCAGTGAGAGCTAGGGACCTCTGCTGAAGGGCAGTGTTTTTACTGAGTTTTACTGGCATCATTTTGTTTGGATTAGGGGGAAAGATGATCTGAAATCAATTAATTAATTAATTAATTTTTGGATTGTCTAAAGCCTGGAGTGTTGGGATGATACCAGGTTCCTCCAAGGTGCTTAGAGACGATCAGTTTTAATTTGGGGTTTAGGGGGGGATTGCAGAAGCTGAATCACATCAGATTTACAGCCATAATTAATTCTTAGTTATTGGACTACTGACCTTGTCCTGGCCCTGCAGATTTGGAATACTAGACCCAGACTACCAGATACAGATATGGAACAATCTCAGTCTTATCTCCAAATGAAGCTCACATGCCCTTCTTCACACAAATAACTACCTACTGCTTAGCCCAATGTCAGTTGCCATTATCCATCCCTATTGAACTTGTAAGGTCTACAGGTTAACACTTCTGATTCCACTGCTGCCACTACTCTGTCTTTTAACCCTGTCTCTAACACTAGCTGTCATTCAGCAGCCTGTATCTACTCCAGGTTTATTCAAAAGACATTTGCTCTGCTAGCATTTGTTCTCAGTCCAGCTCAGTGAGCCTACAAGCCTTTATAACATTGTTCATAGTCAGTCCCCCTGTAAACACTTGTGCAGGATTCAAGGCAAGAAGTGATTTATCCCAGCACCTGTGATGTTTCAACCAGAGTTGTTTTGTGGGATTTGAGACAACAGCAGAAGACAAGCAAGAACTCTAAAAGTATTTGATAATGTGCATGTGTCACATGCAAACATAACAAAGCATAGAAAGCTGTAAGCTGCTTGACTTCTCAAATCAGTGATAGATGCTCAAGCTTGCTTTTTCACTCAGAGGGAACAAATCATCGACCAGACACTGTTCTCTTCATCAGCAGAGACATGGTCTCGAGCAACAGTTCCTCTTTCTGCTTCCCTAATACGCATCTCCTGCCTCTAGTAGTATTCCTAAACTACCTGCATGCAGATCCTCTTTAGTTTTTACATGCATGCAGCCAATGCATGACAGACCTTCACAGAACATGTGTCTCTGGCAAGACCATGGAGCTGTACTTGTTTTAAGGTCACTTTGTTCTGGTTTTGTATCAAAGATTTTCATATCAACAGCAGTCTCATTTCAGTAAGCTAATAATAGCCCTTGAAGAAGAAAGCTGTGCATCAGCAAAAAGACTCGCCACAGCTGAAAATTGAATTTAAGATTTTATGCTGCACAAAGGTGAGTGATGAGGGAGCCTACATGTTGGCCCAGGCATAGCCTTGTGTTTGGTAAGGGAAGCCTGCAGCAAGGAGATGCTGTAGACTGTAACTGGAATATCAGTTAAGGCCTATGAGATCCACTAATTAACTCATCTCTGTGAGTCCAAACTCTATTTCTACTCCAAGCTATTAAACCCCAGACTGTCATAACCTAAAGCGTGTTATTCCTATCCAGCCTTACAGGTGGTCATGCTTTATGGAGCTTACATTCTTCTGAGCTTTGTAAGCCTCGTTCTTCTCAACAATGAGACTTGCTTTTCATCCCCATCACTCTTCAGCCCTGACCTCAGCTGCAGCCATACCCATTAGCAGACTTGAGCAACTCAGGTCTGCAGAATTAATAGTTACCTGAAGCCAGATACCAGCAGATGCCATTGCTAAACTTGTAGTAGCAGCCATGCTAGACAGTGAGTGCTGTCTTTGAGCTGTAAACTCCTAACAGAGAATGATGCTCTGGGAAGCAGCTCAGCATCAGATCTGAGGCTTGTGCTTTGAAAAATGTCAGCAGAGCATGGTCAAGGTGCGTTTCAATTTGCCTTCTAGTTCTAGCCCAATAACAGGCCCTGAACATTGTCGTCTGTTATTTTCTGGTTTTATTTATGCAGAAGTACAGCAGTTAGCTGCACATACAAGTCAAGTAATATTTGTGGATAGAGATTGTTTTTTCTCACTGCCTTACTGTAAAATGGGTACCTCAGAAAACAGACATATACGTCATGCTATTGTTGGCATTTTGACATTGCTTTTGAGAAAGTAGGAGTGCAGTTAGTTTAGTCAAGGTCATTAGAGCAGTTCCATTAGGATGATGCATATTTTCCTGGGCGAATAATTGTAGTACTATTTAGCTCTAAGCTGTATTTTCACAATAGAGGTGAATCAATGTATCTGATTCCAGTTCACACACATTCATTTTACTTACCAGGGGAAACTCATATTACCAGCCTTTGATAAGCACTTAAATTAATTCCTTCCAGACATTTCATTTAATGCCTTTCAGCTTGATGGAGTTAAATTAGCAGGACTAGCTACTTAAGAGTGCTGAAAGAGAAAGTAAAACATTTTCAAGATTGGATATTTGAGACAGGTTTACACATTAGCGTATTAAATCCATACAATACAGGTGTTAAAAAGGACTTCAGTTACTCTGTAATTAGAAGCAAACCTTTGATAAGAGCAGAGAGTGTGTATCTTGACACAAGCTCCCCTGTGGATGTGGGAACTGCATCACTCAGTGACTGCAGATTGTGCTGCCACTATGTATTTTAAATAGCACCATGACATAATTTCTTTGAAGAAAGGAATGCTTTCAAAATGCAAGTGGAAATACTGTTTTGTATTTATTATCTCTGCCCTGGTGAGGCCATGTCTGGAGTGTGGTGTCCAGTTCTGGGCCCCCCCAGTTCAAGAAGGACATAGAACTGCTTGAGAGTCCAGCACAAAGCCACAAAGATGATTAAGGGAATGGAACATCTCTCTTACGAAGAGAGACTGAGGGAGCTGGGGCTCTTTAGCTTGGAGAAGAGGAGACTGAGAGGTGACCTCATTCATGTTTATAAATATGTAAAGGGTGAGTGCCAGGAGAATGGAGCAAGGCTCTTTTCAGTGATGCCCAATGACAGGATAAAGGGCAGTGGGTGGAAGCTGAGGCATAGGAAGTTTGCTGTAAACACGAGGAGAAATTTTTTCATTGTGAGGGTGACAGAACACTGGAACAGGCTGCCCAGGGGAGTTGTGCAGTCTCCGTCTCTGGAGATATTTGAAACCCACCTGGACATGTTCCTGTGTGATCTGGTATAGGTGATCCTGCACTGCCAGGGGGATTGGGCTACATGATCTTTCAAGGTCCCTTCCAGCCCCTGACATTGTGTGAATCTCTGTGATTCTGTGATTATTTTCCTTGATTTGTTTGAGCTGCCTTGCTACTCTCACTTGGCAGCACTATTTCCTTTTTTGAGACTTTGGGGATCAGGCACTGAAGATGCAGTAGTAGCAGGTCTCCAGTCAGACCAGGGAGGTCAAGTGTGAAGCAACACTGCTGCATGGCTTTACCATGAACGTCTTAGAGGAAATTATGGGTCTGGTTCGCATCTTGTCATCTCCTACCACTTTGTGAGAGAAGTCACACAGAAGCTTCCTGATTGAAAGGCATGAGCCACCTCACAGAGAACTGCCATCCCTTGCTGGCCTTCCAGAAATGGAAACTTGCAAAGGCAGTTCACATCATTCCCCCATCACCTCCTGAATCAGTCTCAAGGTGATGATTACACAGCGTGGAGAAGGAAGCATCAGGCTATTTAGGAGTTTTTATTATAGGAAGCACGTATACCAGTGGAGACTGACTGCAAGTAGCTAGTGACTTATGTATAAATGAGACACTTCTAATAAGACATTTTGGAATATTTATGTATCTTCCCAATAGTTACTGAAAAGCTCAGGAAACACAAATAATTCCAGTAAAGAGAGGATGTATTCCAGTTTTCCATAAAACCAGTATCCCAAAAATTTATTTGAAAGATAAATAAAATCTCCCTAGCATTGGGTGGGGTTTTTTTTATATCAAAATGTACCAATTTTCAGGTAGAGAATGCTATCACCGCTTCAGAAATTCTCTCCTTAAATCATGTTTCATAAATAACATTTCACATTAGCCTTTGTTTGAATGTGCAAGGCCTAGATACATGAGTTCTTATTCATAAAAAAAGTCAGGAAAAATTGATTCTGAAGTGAAAGCTGCAGATACTTCATTTTTGCCTTGAAACATAAAAAAAAGGGGAAATGTGTTACCTTTTATATGTACAGACATTTCCAGAAGATTTAAACCTCTGGTTAGGCTACTCTTTTTTTTTTTTAACAGAAGTCAGTGAATTATCTTTGACACAGGACTGCAGGTGTAAAGTAAGTGTGGGATTAAGGAAGAAGGTTTGTGAACATAGTGTTGCTTCTGCCTTTCACTTGTTTACTCTTCTTTGTGCTGA
>VWZI01005156.1:104368-124725 GCA_013396835.1 Psilopogon haemacephalus
CAGAGGGAGAAGATGGAGAAAGTGAGACCATTTCTTTAGTTTCTTCTGCTGCCCCGGGAAAATCTTTCCCAATCCAAAGAGCTCATGCTAAAGCAAAGGATCAGACTGCTTGTCATTCAAGCTCATTTCTGAGCCCTGAAAAATGCTGTCATAGGTGTGTGGTCTTCCACGATGTAACTGTCCCCTTGTTAATAATATAAAAGGGAAAGTTTCCAAAGCAGAGCACAGGCTAACCTGCTCATGTGTGTTCAAAGAGATGGAAGAGTGCATGTAAGGCTGTACTGAGAGTGCTCATTTGGACTGGGCAGTGGCAGCAGCTGTGATGGGTAGAGGAGAGGGAAATAAAGCGCTTCTGGAAACATTTGGTTTGGGAACTTTTAGCCCAATTGCTCAAGTTAACATACTTTTTAAAAAGCATTCTTTTTAAAGTGCATTTGTGTGACTTGAATCATGATGCAGTGCTGTCTGGTGTGCTGGAAGTATGCATCTCTGATATTCTATAGAAATAGGATGAATATATTTGAGCTCTTTGTCATGTTCCCTCTTTTCTGACTTGAATGTTGAGAGTAATTCTCCCTAATCTTTTATAGTATCATGAACACGCACCAGCATTACATTAAAGGCTAAAGGAAATGTAGGGGTAAAGGGAAAAGATTTGCTGTCTCACCTTTGTTCTGCAGGAGTCTTAAATTAAGAAAAGCATAAAACTCCAGGGGAAAGTAGTACAGTGTCAGAGCACTTAGTTTCCTAGACCTTCTTCAGTTTTTTACTCTTCTGCTCTTTTAAGAATGAAGTAATCTCTCAGATTTGTTTCTTTCTGAGAAGAGTTGTATCCCTGTTTATAGCAAAGGAGCATCCAGCTTGGCTTAGCCAGAGGATCTTGGCTGTTGATTAGTCTCTGGTGCATAGGACAGGTATATCAAACAGGCTTTGACTTAGACCAGAGACTGACAGCCAGAAGGAGACCAGGCCATGGTGCTTCTCCCCTGGCTTTGTTCTTTGTCCATGCTCTTAGTGACAGGCATGAGAGCTGCAAGCTGTGCTGAAATGCAAGAGTATCCTTGCTTCCTCTGCTGTGGCACATCCTTGCAGTGTCAGGTAGGTTCAGCACCTTGGTAAGGTGCCCGTCCCCAAATCACAAGCCTCAGAAAGCAGAATAGATGGAGAGGGCTTATTCCAGAGAGGTGATTCTGACATTTGACTCTGCTATGGCCAGACCTCACCTAGGAAGAAATTCTTCACAGTGAGGGTGGCGAGGCACTGGAACAGGTTGCCCAGGGAGGTTGTGTCTGCTCCCTCCCTGGCTGTGTTCAAGGCCAGGCTGGATGAGGTCTTGAGCGACCTGATCTAGTGGGAGATGTCCCTGCCTATGGCGGGGGGTTGGAACTGGATGATCTTTAAGGTCTCTTCCAACCTAAACCATTCTATGATTCTATTATTCTATGAGTACTGCGTTCAGCTCTGGAGCCCTCAATACAAGAAGGACATGGACCTGAAAGAGTGGGTCTGGAGGAGAGCTCTGAAAATTATCAGAGGGTTGGAGAACCTCTTCTAAGAGGACAGGCTGAAGGAGCTGGGGTTGTTCAGCCTGGAGGAGAGGAGGCTCCAGGGAGACCTAATAGTGCCCTTCCAGTACCTGGAGGGGGGTCTTCAAGAAGGATGGAGGGAGACTGATGACAGAGGCCTGTGGTGATAAAAGGGGCAGTTGCTTCAAACTACAGAAGAGTAGATTTAGATTGCATGTTAGGAACAAGTTCCTTACTGTGAGGGTAGTGGAACACTTGAACAGGTTGTCCGGGGAGGTAGTTGAGCCCCCATCCCTGGGGATATTCAAGGTGAGGCTTGACAAGGCTCTGGGCAGCCTGATCTGGTTGAGGATGCCCCTGCTGAGTGCAGGGGGCATTGGATTAGATGACCTTTGGAGGTCCTTTCCAACCCAGACCATTCTGTATTTAGTGATCCCACTCTTTCTCTGTGTTATCTTACTCTTTCCTTTAAAACCTCACATTCCTGCAAAATGGGACAAAATACCTTATAATTCCCCAGCTCTCCTGAGGTTGCATGTTCCGGTGATGGCATTTGCCACCAATCTGACAGGAGAAAAGATATGGACATGGGAAGCAGTGCTTGGATTAGCTATTGCAGTGACCAAGGTGTTAAAGTCTCTTGTGCATGCTTAAATAATGACAATGCTGAGGATAGTGGAGAAGAGTCCCCCAGGAACAGAACATGAACATTAATTATTAGGGGGAAAATATATTATTAACATCAGACCGCACACTACAGGAGATCCCAGTGTGACTATTAAAGGAAATTAATTACCACCACTTTACCTTTCAGACCAACTCTTCTTTATGTGAGAATAATTCCCCCATTGTTACCTCTAGTTTTATCAGTTGTAAGAGAATAATTTTTCCAAGTATTTCATTCATGGCTATTGTGGATCTCTATGCTCTGAAAAGAAACACTTCCAATGGAAGCACTGTATCCCTTTCAAGGGGGAGGCCCACAGAATAGGCCAGGCTCTGTTAAACAGAATGATGTGCTAAAATCCTCATTCCTTTGCCCTAGTAAGTGTGAAACAACATCAGTGTCACCCAGCATGGCAAACCCAGGACCAGACTTTAGGAGGCAGGCTGTCAGTGCTGTGCAGGAGACCTCTCTTTCCCGTAACTGGCCACATCTTGAGTACTGTGTCCAATTTTGGTTCCCTCAATTCAAGAGAGATACCGAGGTATTGGAACATGTCCAGAGAAGGGTGACGAAGCTGGTCAGGGGCCTGGAGCACAGTCCCTGTGAGGAGAGGCTGAGGGAGCTGGAGTTGTTTAGCCTGGAGAAGAGGAGGCTCGGGGGTGACCTCATTGCTGTCTACAACTACCTGAAGGGAGGTTGTAGCCAGGTGGGGGTTGATCTCTTCTCCCAGGCAACCAGCAACAGAATGAGGGGGCACAGACTCAAGTTGTGCCAGGGAAGGTATAGGCTGGATATTAGGAGGAAGTTCTTTCCAGAGAGAGTGATTGGCATTGGAATGGGCTGCCCAGGGAGGTGGTGGAGGCACCATCCCTGGAGGAGTTCAAGACAATACTGGATGGAGCACTTAGCTCCATTGGATAGGACTGGGTGATAGGTTGAACTAGGTGAGCGTGGAGGTCTCTATTCTATTCTATTCTATTCTATTCTATTCTATTCTATTCTATTCTATNGAGAGTGATTGGCATTGGAATGGGCTGCCCAGGGAGGTGGTGGAGTCACCATCCCTGGAGGTGTTCAAGACAATACTGGATGGAGCACTTAGCTCCATTGGATAGGACTGGGTGATAGGTTGAACTAGGTGAGCGTGGAGGTCTCTATTCTATTCTATTCTATTCTATTCTATTCTATTCTATTCTATTCTATTCTATTCTATTCTATTCTATTCTATTCTATTCTATTCTATTTCCNTCTATTCTATTCTATTCTATTCTAACTACTTATTTCATCATGTCAGCCACACATGGCCATCATATTGTGTACTAAATTCTGGGATCAAGTATCTCTAGAAATACCAACCTTTCAGAAGTAGTTAGACATTGATCATTTGAGGCCAAGTAAAAAAAGAAAAAAAAGTAATTAAATATTCTTAGTCTAAATTATTGCCCATTTACTCCATTGCCCTAAAACACAGCAGTTGAAATCAAGGAGATACTCATACTTTTTTAGATTGCTTCTGCTTCACAACTCTCATTTCCAGAACCCAGTGTACTTTCCATCTTGCGTAAATTCGTGTGAGAAATTTTTGCTGGTAAAGTCAGAATTGAGGTCAAAACTGGCCTAAAAGAAAGCTCATTACAACTTTAACATTCATAATCCGCCCTGAGGAGTGAGATGAATGCTGCAAGCAGGCTATGGATGCATTGTTTCCATTGTACTCTTGATTAACTTATAATTCACAAGTGAGAGAGTGTGAAGGAAACTACTGACTGATGCAAGGTCACCAATCCCAAGAGGAAATAAATGATATATAGGCATCCCATTCTTCACTTTATTTGTGTAACAACATTTTGGATTCTGTCTCTCTAGGGTAAAGCCCATTTAAAATCTTTTAATATTTTTGCAGAGACAAGGCTGGAAGGCTTGTGTAATCTTAGTAACAAAAGAACCGTATATAAAATCCACATCATCCCAGGGCAGCCACTGACTTTTTCCTTGAAGAGAGTGCTAATTCCCCAAATTCTTCATGATTGTCCTTGGATAGAGGCCAGTAATTATCATTATTCTTTCAACCTCACATGAAGATCTGCCATCACTGTATTATTTCCAGTATAATAATCCTGTGAAAATCCTTGGATTTTTTGTAAGGTTCACCTTTGCATTACCTGAAGTATCCACTTCTAAGAAAATCCTGACTACAGCTGTGGCTCTAACTAGTATCACATTCCCGAATTCTGGTATCAAGGAATATGGAGGCTATGAGGGCTATGAGGGACTGGAGGACATGCCTTATGAAGAGATGTTGAGGAACCTGGGACTTTTTAGTCTGGAGAAGACTGAAAGGGGATTTAATCAATGTTTATGAACATCTCAGGGCTGATCAGGAGTGGGGGGGGTGGACGGACAGGCTTTTCTCACTTGCTCCCTGTGATAGGACAAGGAGCAGTGGGTGTAAGTTGCAGCACAAGAGGTTCCACCTCAATTCCTGACTCTAAGGGTCACAGAGCACTGGAACAGGGTTCACAGAAAGGTTATGGCATCTCCTTCTCTGGAGACTTTCAAGGCCTGTCTACATGCATTCCTCTGTGATCTGTGCTAGATTGTATGATCCTGCTCTGGCAAAGGGGTTGGACTTGATGCTCCTTGGGTCCTTTCCAACCCCTAACATCTTAACATACAGGATCCTGTGATCCTGTAATATCTAAATATGTGCATGATCCCTTTTACTCCATCCACCCTCAGGTTTACAGGAATAAATTTGTCCAACAAAAACTATACAGCAAAGATGTTGCATCAGTTGCTCCCTTCCTTTGTAGAAAAGCAGATACCCCACAACTATGCATCATGCTCCTGGACCAGGATCTTACTTTATCACACTGAAATGGAAGAAGGGTATGAACCAATACTGTATTTTATTAGCATGAAATGGAAGCAGTGTAACAGTAGCTAGTCTAAGCCTGGATGAAGTAGTGAGAAATCAGCATACTCCACTTGTGAAGGCTGTAGAGAGTTTGACTAAAATAAGAATTAAAACCAGAAAGTGGTCAGTAATACAGACCTTATAGCCAGACAGAGAAAAGCCTTGTTCTACTATCCTATGTTTACATCTCCTGTTTAATAATACTGTGGCAATAGGGTAGCCAGACATGAATAAAATGCTCTCACACTTTATTTTCTTAAGTTCACTGAAGAAATAAAACCCACTTTCCTTAACAGAGTCAAATTAAACACACGTGGCTGTCTGCATTTTTGGTGGCTAATAGGATTCTTTGGAGCAGGTCAGTGCACATTCTCACATTCAGTTACTTGGGACAAAAGCAAACTAAGTGTACCATGAAAGATTTCATCACATAACATGGCATCCAAAAGATGAAGTGTGTCTCTCCTGTGATATTTTTATTATGCCTCAGTGAAAACCTGTTCTAATGCACAGCTGCATGATGAACCACAGGTCTTAGAGACATGAAGTAGCCAGTATGGACTAGAATTTTCTGTCATATAACCTGACCATACTGCAAAAGCACATGAGATGGGAAGCCAGCCACCTCTTTCTGAATGTATTTTTTCCCCCAGTGGTAAATTTATGTTGTATTAAGTCTTTATGTTGGAGTTTGTAGCAATGCCTGCTTGGAAGTACTGAGTAGCTAGATAAAGAAACAATGGAAAGCTATGGCATGTCTTGAGGTGGGGAGGAAGCTGGACACAATATTAAAATAAATTCTTAAACACTGCGGAGAATTTCTTTGTTGAGCCTACTGCACAACAAATATGGCATGCAGGACAGAAGAAATATCCAGCCCAAATTCTGACTTTGTCACACCTACAGCATGCAGTGAGGTGGGAGCTCTGTGGAATGAGAAGACTCTTCACACAAACCATGACTCCACGTTAGCAGGAAACCTCTTTATAAAAGGGAAGCAGCTGCTGCATTTTGTTGTTCCAGGTCAACTTTAGCGGCTCAGTGTATAGTGCTAGGTCAGTTTTACAGAGCTTTAGCTCTCCTCATTTCAAAGGACTTGTCATTTCTTACCACGTGAGAGAGAACAGGGACTGGTCTTATTTCTCCATCCCAGCTGAAGTGCTGGAGGCTGCTGGCAGATGAATGGTTATTTCCCCAGTACCACATCTGGATGGGGCTATGCTGTCGAGGAGGTGGTTCTCATCAGGAACGTGAGCAGTCAGAAGGGCAGGTTGAATAGGTTTATGCATTCCAGAGAGATACAAAGTCCAGACTGAGTCCAAGATAATTGGATTGATAGTTTAAGGAAACAGCAGATGGCTTTGAATGTGTGATAAGAGGAACAGGTCAGAGACTTGGCTTGTGATGATTAGGTTTTGAGAGAGAAAGAGAAGAAGCCTGTCTTCTGAAACTTGGCGCAAAGCTTCAGGCTTTTTTTGAACATCTCTTTGGTATGACAACCTATGATCCTTCTTTTTTGTGTGTTGGTTTTTTTTTTTTTTCTCTTCTTCTTCCTATGGTTTCTACATGAGTGACTGCTACGATCTGCAGTTTAGTTCCTCAGGAGTAGACTAGAGAAGGAAAAGTGCCTGCATCTGTGAAAAGGATAATACAAGGGAAAGGGTCAGAGAGACTCTCTATCCCGGGGAGCCTTCTTAATGTGCCTCACCATTGACTCAACGGTAGATTGCAATCCATGGCATAATCAGTGTAATTCCTAGCAGCACCTATATTTTCTTTCAAGGTTTCATGTTCGAGCTTTGCCCAGACTGTTATTGCTTATCTGTACAATTGAGAATCATCTGAGAAGCCAAGGAATTGGAATGCAACACAAAATAGCTGAAAGATAGCTATGAACTTAGGAGCTGTGCTAGCTGTTCAGAGATTTATTATCTTCCTTTTTTTCTCCCCTGGGAAATGGACAAGTTAGAACCTTTCAATATTTCAAAAAGAGAGCAGGAAATATTCCTGAGGACAGGCTGCTCAAATTCTGATTCTGTATCTGAAGTCCAGTACCAATGCTTTTTCTCATGAAAAAAAGTAATTCATTCAGGTAAAAGAGAGTAAGATTGACTCTGAAAAGTAAAATCAATGCTTTAATTCAATACACATACAATTACCAGCTGTCAAATGGCATGTAATACCCTTCTACTGAAAAAAAAAAAAAACAAAACAACAAAACCACAACAACTGCACAGAAGATCAGAATGATTAGAAAGGAGGCCTTGACAAATATTATAATTCTTATAGTGACTTTTTTTTTTTTTTGGTGGTTGTGAAAATAAGGCTGCAAAGTTAAGCACTGCAGATGATCGGGCATTATGCAAAGGGCATAAAAGGACTGATGGTGTTTTTTCAGAACATATATCTCTGCTCCCTGTAATGCTCTGTTGTCACAAATATATGGTGATTACCTATTTGTCTGTGTGAAAGCACATCATAAAACATTCCACATATCACTGAATTTCTCATAGTGGGTGTCACTGTGAGGATGAATACATTAAGTCAGTCCACATAACTTCATGAAATACCTTCCTTTGCCAAAATTTGTGTTGAGCTTGGGAAGCAGAGAATGAAAAATGGATGAGATTGGAACCTTTCCTTTTGTTGACTGGTCTGTGAAATAACACACTTGTTTTTTCACTTTGGGGTGACATTGTTTTGAGGTGGTAGTAGGAATACCCTGGTTGTATTGTAGGCGTTTGAAATATCCCACTTGTTTGCTTTACTACTATAGTCCTCCTCAGACTGCATTCTAGGACATGAGTTACCCTTGCTAGAACTCTGCAGATCTTTTTAACATGTGAAGGCACATTGAAGACCAGCACTACATATCAAGGCCCATGTTTTCAGTTTTGGATGTTGAGAGTTCAGCACTTAAATCCATAGTTACTCATCTGACTTAATTACCCTTCCAAGTATCCACACATCCTTCAATTACAGTGATTTATCACTACCGGTGTTTCCACTGATACTTCACTAGAGCTCCACTGTGTCTAAGAATATGCTGACAATCATATTTTATCTAAAATATAAGCAGTGTAATTACTGCTTCTGAAAAACAAATAAACAAACAAAGAAACAAAATTATTTTAACATTGCAAAAGGAAATTTGTTTTGCATCACAGAAGACCTCTGAAAATCCACCCACATATTCAGGCAGCTAAGTACACTGACATCACTAGCTTAAAAACGCCGTGTTTGAAAACGTTGCCCTGAGCCCACTCAGAAATACATGACTGGAAATGAGATTAATGATGAATCCAAGGGAAATATATCCTTCTCAGGTTAGAGTGTGACTGATGGCACTCAGTTCAGCAGGGAAGGTAGAAGTACATTTAGATTGATTTATTAATGTTTTTCCCAGAGTCAGTAAAATAGTTGATAATTAATGGCACAGAAATACGAGTTCAGCTGAAATCCTCCATAAATTAAAAGTATTTAATTTAATAGTAATTTAGAGGATTTTGTGAAGTGCCAGAGCAAGATAACTGCATTTGCAGAGGAAGCAAGATTGAGAGAACTGTCTCCTGAACCGATGCAAGTAATGTATTTTTATAGCCAAGCCGGTCAGAATTCAGTAGGAGTATTACTACTATCCTTCACATCAATATTTCCATACAGAGAGAGAGAATATATCAGGAACAACGTTTTCTTACATTTCACTCCTCACTCTTTAGCTTCACAGGATAGTTTAAGACTCCTAATTATTTCTCAGTATAATGTCAGTTTTCAGATAGCCTAGAACTAGACAAGTGGTTCAGCCAAAGCACAGCTGCACCTATGTGGCAGTTCATCCCAGTAAAGTATTCCCAAGTGATAAAGACATAAAAGCAAATGTAAGGAATGCCAGCCTTGTAATAGGCCAGCCTCACTGTAATGGTTCCAGCTTCCCTTGACCAACCTCAGCTTAAACCCTTTTGGCTGCCCAAGCAGCTAAACAGCAGGTTCTCCTGGCCAGTGTGAACATCAGGCTTTGGCTGACACAGCTGTATTCATGTACTCCCATCTGTTCAGCCCCAACACACAAGATGTCATTTAAGACAATACAGAGCCTTTGACCTAGGCACTGCATCCAGCACGACCAAGGGAAGAGAGGATGGTGTGTGCTTGTGCAGGAGGAAAGCCTCACCATGCTAAGACCCCCAGTGGTGGTTTTTCTTCAGAGGAGAGGCTGCTGGCCCATGGTGCCACAGGCAGGGGGAGAAGCAAAGGCAGGGAGAGACTGTTACTGTCTGAGGGACAGAAAGCCCAGGAGTGGGTTCCCATAATGTACATCTTAGCTCTTTTGACTCCCAGGGCTTTGACCAAGGCAGTTGTTTTTTGAGAAAATAGATCAGTTAGACATTAGTGGAGCAACAGCAAAAAGGGTAGGTGACATAGCCACCAGTATGTGCTGCCAAAGTGCTTATTAAAATTTCTGTGCAATTTTCCCAGGAATTCAAGGAATATGGAGCATTTCACTTAGGAAAGGTAGGTTTAGGGGGTTTTCGTGCCCGGTGTCCTTGAGACTGAAACACCATGGTAAGAGTTTTTGAAGGGGAGAGCCTAGGCACTGGAACTGAGATTTGGATGAGGATCCCCCTCTTTTTCTCATGCTCATTTGAAAAAGCTCTACTCTGATTTGGAGGTTGTGAAAGACTCCCTGCCATAGATTTTATGACTGGAACTTGTTCAATCATAGTCAGAGAGGATAAAGTGTACTTAATCCTCTGCACTTTAGGTGGTTTACATTGGCACAGGCTGAAAGGTTTAAAGTTCTGAAGTTTACGCATTCACAAAGTCTTGGTGTTCGGATTTAACATCTTGTACTTTTTTCACTTGAAATGGGAAACAATAGGAACCAGCAGAAAAGTTTTCTCAGGAGCTTTCCTTTTGAAGTATCTAAAGGANTTCTGTTTAAAAGTGAAAAGCCCCAGACCCAAATGCCTTCAAAAGTAGTGTGGCGTTAGGATGAAGTGTAAGTTGCTTTAAACGGGGCAGTTTCTATAAATTAATGTCTTTTCTGTACCTGCTGTAATTTCTATAGCCACCTTTGGGACTGCTTTAAACCCACTGGACACAGGCTGATAATAGCACCTTTGCAACAAAACATTCCACTCCATCCCGTGACAACAGCTGTTTTCTGGGGTCTCCAAAACTGCCTTAAAGATCCCTCTTTTTGTGTGGATTTTAGACACAGGATGCAGGACTTGCCCTTTTCTCCCCATCTCAACCCATAGCACCACGATTCTCCTCTGCCAGCTGCATCACATGTGGCTATGAGACAGACGACCCAACCTCAGCTCCCTGACAACTGCTTCTTTTTCTTGCCTGCTCTTTCACTTTTTCCCTTTTTATACCCCTAAATTGAGCTGTCCTAAGCCACCTTCTTTTGGCAACACTTTGGGTAAATATGTTAACTGCTAGACCCACGGTGATGCTTCACTACTTGTTTAAAGCCGGCTTAGATATGTCTACAGAGCTGCACTCAGAATACTGGCCAAAGAATAGATGAAATGTAAATTACTTTACTTTCTGCTGATAGTTCATTCTGATTTTTGTAGATTACCTGCAAAATTCCTGGTGAGCTGAGGGTTCAAGTCCTACTTTTCCATATGTAGTGCTCCAATAATGACCATGGCACTCTATTTGAAATAAAATGGCATTCAGCATCAGTAGAGATCTAAAATTATGTCTTTTTTTTTCTTTTTTCTTTTTTCTTTTTTTTTTTTTTTTTTTTTTTGCCTTCCTAGCTTTTACCCTGATAATTATGAAAGATAGGTAACAGTGTGCGACAACTCAGGCCTTTTGGGACACAGACACATACTTAGTGTGCCTGTATGAATATTTGACACAGATGGCAAATAAAATAGCAAGTCAGCTTGATATTCTTACAGCTTTTTTTTTTTTTTTTAAGTGGAAAGGGATAATGCACATTCAAAATGGAAAGCAGCACCCATCACAGCTAAAAGATGCTTTGCAACCAGTACCATTTGGCCCAGAAGAGATACATTCTTTTGCAGTTCTAACTCGTGCAGTGCATCAGCACGAGGTGAATCAGCACATCAGTATTTCACTGTGGTTTTCAGAGTGTCTCTATTCTTTCTTTTCAAAGTTAATATCTGTCAGAGGCATAATTTAATATTTTGCTATGGGGCTTTTAATGACTTTCTCTATTTCAGAAATACCACAGTTGAGTGAATATGCTAAAATTTAAGTGCACTTTATTTTCTGTGGACTGTATCCTGCATTTAGCCTGTATTAAAGAGGACATTAGCCTGAGACTTTTTGAAATCTCTGTTTCATTTTGATCAATAGAGAGAGTTTAATGTACAATATAAAGTCAGAAGAATCTGGTGTATGAGTAAAAAATACAAACAAATGCACTTATACTTCTCTCATTCTCCCATGCTAATCAGCCCCAGACCACTGGAATACACTATGGATTAGGCGATCAAACTTCTCAAGTGTTTTCCTGACATCTGAATCCTTAAGCTAGATCAGTTTTAGTTGATCCTAAAAATCAGGTACAGAACCAACTATATGTTCAAATTAATTAATTCAGGCTCTGTGTTTAAACGGAATGCACTGCTTAAGCTGTGAAATTTGTTATCTTAAGTGTTCTTCAGGACCTCCCTTTCCAGGCCACATCCATCTAAAGGGATGCCTGGGATGGGAACTGTTCTTGAAGCACGAAGGGAGAGCAAGGCTGGCTGTCTTGCAAGTTCCTCATGCAGCACTGCCATGCCACGTCACACAAGACAGCAGCATTGCACCACAAAAATAGAACATCCATCAATTACGGTTGAGGAGCCAAAAAACTCACTATAAAATTCAGTCAAAATTCTCTGTGAATGTTAAAGCCAATAACAGGTAGGACACAAGGTGCAGTAATTAGAAAGTTGAGAGAATTTCCTATGTGGCAGGTAATACTACCCATTAAAGCTGGGCTCCCACTGGAGAATGATTACAGAGAGATTTTCCCTGCATCTGTAAGAACTTTGGGTTTGTTTTGTCTTCTCTTGTCTTCTTTTTTTTGTCATGTTGACCCATAAGAGTTCTGATTCCCTGAAATAAACATATAAAAAGGACAGGAAATGCAATGCACTCGGTATAGTAAAGGCTTGAATTTTTCATCTCTTAACATTTTGTTTTTCAAATCACTGTATTCCCAGTAGCACAGCAAAAATCATTTGCTTTAATGCAGTTGCTAATAATGATGATGCCAACACAAACTTCTGTTTGTTCACATGTTGAGCTCATTGAATAAAGGAGCTTATCGTTTATCTGTGTGGAAGCTTTTAATTAGTTTTCTGAATTTACTCCAGAGATTAATGGGCAGATAATGTTCAATATATGCTTTATTGTTTTAATTTCTTTATCAAGGTGTCGACATTTGTATGCTCTTCGCTCTTTGATCTTTTACTCTCTCTCTCTCTCTTAGTTACTATAAAATATTGGGCTGCAAACAGACTAATAAAAAAATTCCTCTAGTCCATTGAGTCTGGGTCGTGCTGGGAGGTTTATTATGTAGGACACAGCATCTAATTCAGCTCTATCAGGAATTATAAACTGTATTCAGAAAATATAATTTATAGTAGTGTCACTTGCTGGCCCTTTTCAAGATTTCCAGTAGTAGCTATTTGGGGATGTGCCTTTTCCAGCTCACAGACCGTATGAATACTTTGTGAATTTAGGCATTTCTTTTTTTATTGAGATTTCATTTTATTTTTCTCCCCTGCTGCCACCTTTTTCTCTGGTCCTGACCATCAATTATGGTTGGCCACCACGGCATGGTTACTGCAACACCTTGGCCTCCCACTTGCCTGTTAGACTGCTCTGGTATGGCAGAGAAACTGCTTGATCTCTCCCTGGCAAGTCTCCATTTCATGCAGTGGGTTGCATCTTCTGCCTATTCCTGTGGTATGCATGGTTTTGTTGAAGTCCACATGGGAAGCCAGAATGAGCAAAGCTCAGCTCTTCAGCTGTTCAGGAAAGGGGCTTTAAATCTTTGCATCCAAGGTAGCATCAGTGTCACAAGCTTCCCTGATGGCAACCAGTACTCATAGGCAGCTACCATTCTGATGCACAGACTGCACCCTTTTGTTGCCAGAAAGAGAAATCAAGGCCAGGCTGCTGAAATAATCTTTGTTCTTCGTTTCTCTTGTCTCGGGAGAAGGTGCACCTTTGAAGTGTGAATAAAATGGACTGGAACTCCTAAGTAAACAGTACATAATTTTTATTTAAAATAGTGCCCTATGTAGATATAAAGTTCAGTGTTATGGTGTGGTTAGTCCAGTAGGAGAAGGATTAAAAATGTTCATTAATGGGATTTAAAAGCAGGAGTTCAGTTATATTAGCTACAAAAATATAATTATCATAATTAAGATTGCAAAGCACTAATGAAGCTCTTTAATAATTATCCTTTTTCCCTAGAGATTAATTTTGTAAAACTTGATTTGAATTTTGCATCGCTCTGGAGAAACTTTATCATTGTAAAAATGGGAACCATTGGTTAGACAAAGAGGCCAAGAACAGCAGCATGTCACACATTGGCAGGGATGTACCAGCAACACAGCTGGAGTGTGACTCTGCCTGAGATAGGAGGGACTTATGGGCATAAACATTCAAGATAGTGCAAAATGTAGGTACAACCTAGGTCTTATGCTGTGGCTGAACTCTCCCCAGTTTTATGGACTCAAGACACAAAACTGAAGGATCAGAGCTGGAGAGTGTCCACAAAGTGCTGTGCAACCAGGCATATTGTATGTCTCTGGCCTTCATATGCCTTTAGGCTTAGTAGTACCCAGCCAAACCCTGAGCTGTATTTTCCTGCCGCGGTTTTATCAGGAATTACCTGAAAGCCTCACAGGTTAGATAGTTCACCTGCAGGACGCACAGCAAGCTATACAGAGCAATAGTCTGTATGGTCACAGGCTTGAGGGGCCATCCTGAGAAGAGAGTGACAGCAAGTTCTGAGAATTAAATAACAACAAATTGTCCATGTAAAAATATCTCCCAAAAACAGCCTTTTATGATTCATCTCCCTAGATGTTTAAATATTTAGTTCTGCTGACAGGGATGTGGTAGTTACTACAGAGCAGAAAATTTAGAGCAGTGTGTGAGTTATAAGCAGATATGTTATCAAGCTGTTAACACAGAAGTGATGGGATTATTGGTGTTGATATCTGTATTTATTTCTTTATATTGTGTAGGGATTTTTTTTTCCCCTGTACAGCAGCAGATTTAGGCCACAGCTTTGCCTCTTGCACAGGGCAGAGAAGTTGTTGATTCTTGCTTGCTCTCTTCAGGGGTGGCTGTGTTTTCCCCTACATGTTCTACCTCCAGCCTCCAGCAGTGGCAGAGAAGCCTAATCCCCATGGGTGTCACCATGCTGGGATGCCCAGGAGGATGGTGAAGGCCAAGGACAGCACTCATTGCCCAGATCGAGTCCCAGTCCACTCCTTGGAGCTGGGCCCACTAAGTTCTTGCTGGTTGAAGAAGCGAGTGAGGTCCTATCAGGGTGGGGAGAAGGCAAGGGCACTGAGAGTGAACAGTCCTTCCCACTAGGTCCTGCACAATGAGGAGGGCACTGCCACATCAGGTTATGTGCCTAAAACCAGAAGGCAGTTTGGCTTCATGTTTAGTTTCTACTTGCCTGCTGAAATCTCTACAGAAATGTGTGGTGGTTTATTTCAGCATCTTCCATATGGAGGAGACACCATCGCAACTGGAGTAAATGGTGACAGTTAATTAGACAGCGCTGTCAAAAGTTCACAGTTTCTTTCTCCAGTAATTTTTTCTGCTGTTAGCAAAATTACACCTAGGTACAGAGCTTTAAAAAGAAGAGTAATTTGGTTCTTGGAGAATCATCTGTAAGTAGTTAACACAAAACCGAGCAGGGAGAACAAGACCAACCTGTGTCAGCTCCTGGACATCTTGACTTATACTCCAGTGCCATTGTAGCCTATTTAATTAGATGGGAAGGATTAAAAAGATCTTGTCTAGATTTTTATTTATTTTTTTTTTAACCAGAAGAAAAAGAGAGGGACTTTGACAAGAGTCCCATCGAAAAAGAATGGGTTTATGCTTGCATTGGTGTTTTTCAGGTAGTTCATGCCAAACAAAACAACAATCTTGAGATTTTGACAAATAAGTCTTTATAATGCTACACTCCCATATTCTGCCAGTTTGCCTGTGGCTGAACATTTGACCATCAGAAGATCAGAGATCAGATGCTGTATTGTTCTACTTATTTAAATATTTCCAGGAGCAAACAGACCAGAACAAATTCTTAAAACTGAGAATACTTTACAACTGAGAGCATTTTCAAGGAAATACTTCAGAGCTAATAGTTACAAAATAATCTGTGCAGCTCTACCTCCACGTGTAGGTCTGGATTTTGCAAAGATACACATATATGAGGGACTTGTTGTAGCAGTATAGAGTTAAGCCTTGGTACATTCACAACTTCTGGTACTATGAGGATTAAAGTTTTATAAATACCTAAAACAGATTAAAAACGTGAGAAGTAGAGGGAAGAATAACAGGTTTTGTAGTTAAGGACTAGTCTCATGAAATGCATTTTTCTTCTTTTTTTTTTTTTTTTTGTTAGTTCTATCGTAAAGTCAATATTTTTAAAATTAATGTCTAAAAGTGGTATGACAGACATGACATGCAGACATGCAATGTTAAGATGTGTGTATGGCAGATTTATAAAGCAGGAGGGACATGAGCGTAGGGGAGACAGTGCACAAACTATTTGTAGCACAGAAGAGCAAAGGCATAATAAAATTTATTTCAGGAACACACATAATACAGGAGCTAATTAAAGGAGTCTGATATACGTAGGATGTTCCTGGTGGTAGCTGGATCCAGAGTCACAACAATTCAGGTTGGAAAGGACCTCAAGAGGTTTCCACTCCCAACCTCCTGCTTGAAGCATGACCAGCTCTGAAGTCAGACCAGAATTCAGGCTGTTCATGGCTATGCCCAGTCAGGTCTTGAAAGCCACCAAGGATAAGTTTGGCACATGCTCTCCAGGCAGCCTGCTCCATTGCTTGGCTGTCCTCGTTGGGAAAAGTGTCTCCTCTCTTAGTTCAATTTATACCTTTTAATTCTCACTTGCTCATCCTGAAGCACAATGAGGAGTCAGGTTTTAGTTCCTCACTGACCCCTTGTAGGCAATGGGGGAACTTTTGGGTGTCCCCAAAGCTATCCCTTGTGCCCCAGCTCCTCCTCATGAGGCAAGTGCTCCAACTTCCACCACACTGGGGATTCTCTGCTGAACTCTCTCCAGTTCATCACAAGGGGCCCAAAACCTGACTCTAGACGTTGTCTAATGAATGATGAATCAGCTTCCCTGAAGGTCCCTCAAGTTCCCTGAGTTGACCCTCACCCTCCACCTTCTGCTGTTCCTTCTCCTCCTCCCCGACCCTTCAACACAGAGACCTTCCTGGTAAAGACTGCAGCAAAGGAATCAGTACCTCAACCTTACATGTGTTTGCTATTGCAAATTCGCCTCCTCATCTGTCTCCAATACTGCAGCAGACTCACCCTTTTCATATTCAACTTTTACTACTGATGTAGCAACAAAACTTCTTGTTTAGCAGCAGATGCACTTTTTGTTGCTCTTGAAGTGCCCTGCAGGTGTCAACTTCAGGT
The DNA here is from genome assembly GCA_013396835.1 of Psilopogon haemacephalus. Lineage (NCBI taxonomy): Eukaryota > Metazoa > Chordata > Aves > Piciformes > Megalaimidae > Psilopogon > Psilopogon haemacephalus. The sequence continues at coordinate 121,164 of VWZI01005156.1, forward strand.
GAGCTTTGGCTTTCCTGCCACCATCCCTACACACCTTTTGTCAGCAGAGAAAGACAATAGCTTCACCAGATGACTTACCTTGGACACTTTACTCATTTAAAAGCTTTGGCAAATGTTTGGCTGGGCACAAACCAGTAATAAGGATGCCTTTAGCTGCCTTGCACCTCAGTTCCCTTGTTGAAATGCACACGTTAACTCCAGCACATAATCCAGGCTTTGCAAAACTGTTGCTTCTACAGATGGCATTCAGGAACACGGGTCTGAGCCACCTCATGTGACCTGGGACAACCCCAGGTGCTTCATCAGCGCGGCTCACTCAGAAGGCAAGAGGGCTGTCAGTGGACCACTGCAGTCACATCCTCCCTTCACCGCACACAGTGATGTTACCAAACTGACCTACTTTCCCTGTACGCCCACGGAAGACTAATCCTGTTTAGCATTGCTGGAAGGGGACGGGCACATGGAGAAGTGCTCCGAGTTATACAGATGGCAGTCTTTGCTGATTAATGTTACTTTAATTTGTTTGCCTTTCTGTTTCCAGCCGTGCGAGGGGAGAGCAGAGCAGCAGTTGAACCCAGGGATTCACTTAGCTTGTTCTGTGAGGTCTGAATGGCTTTAGTCATTCAGAAATAACAATGATAATAATAAAGAAGATAACAAGCACATAGGTACTGATCTTCATCAGAGATCCCAAGCGCGAAACAAACTTCATGCAGTGCTCGCAAACTAGAAATAAAGAACTCCTCTCACTTACCGTGGCAGTTCTCCAGCACAATGCTGCTGACATTACCCATCTCACTCCTAACTTAAACTGATGCAAATTGTACCACATCTATAGAGGGTTCACAGGCTGCACATCCAAAAATTCAGCCAGCACCAGGGTAGAGGGGCGAAAGCTGACAAATGGCACACAGCAACAGGAGCAAGATTTTTGACACAAAGAATACAGCTTCCTACTAAATGATCATTCTGTAAAGAAAAAAAAAAAAGCAGTATATGCTCTCGGCCTTTACTTCTGTTCATCATAATCTCTTAATACTCAGCTTCATTACCTGGGAGCATCTACCTGCCATCTCCACTTCAGAAGAGTGGAGCATTCATTTATGTCACATTCCATCATTTTCAGTGTCCACATTTGGATTATTTTTTAGTGTCTGTGTTGCTTTAAGGCTGTTACCATCTAAAGATTCATTGTAAGCATATGTATGAAGCATGGAGAAGGCTGTGGTGTTCATGAAGTCCAATAATTTATTTTCTTTTTTTTTTTAAAACCTAAACAAACAAACAAACAAACTAATGTAAACAATATGTAGTAATCTGGTGTGTGGTGGGTTTAGGAAATCACTCCCCAAATTAAAATTTACCAGACCAGCTCAGATGGCTTGGAAGTAAGACAAAGCTGTATTTCCAGCAAAGCAAAATTTACAAGCATATATACATAATACAGGTACAAGTATTTACAATTATATACAATTTAGAAATAATACAGAAATCCAAACTTTATGCCCCCGACAAAGAAAGTCCAGAAGGCGTCAACACCACCTTCTTCTGTCTCCTCAGATAGAGAACCAGCAAGATCTCACATGTTACCTGGTAATCAAGGTTAGCATGTGGTCATACACAGAGAAGCAGTGAAGGAGGTGGAAGGCGAAAGGCAAAATGAGCAAAGGGTGGGAAATTGTTTGTACATTGCTGTTTTATCCCTCTTAGCAAACCAACGAATGATGCAGGCTTTACTCTTTCACATCCAGTGATCTAATTTATTTAGATTCTGCACTGAGCTTTCAGGAAAGTACCAATTTCTCTTACTGGAATATTCCAATAACCCTTAAACTACCATATAGTGAATGCAGGAGGACTGTGCTGCACACGGCAGGCAGAATAGTTGTTAACTCTGAAGTGACATGCTTACCACGCTACCAGATTTTTCCTTTACTCATAAAACCAGTAATTCCTATAATAACCACAGGATTACATGACCCATGGTAACTGTAAACAGCCATTCTCCCACTCTTCACTTTCCTGATGATATACGCTGTTATTTGAGAAGTCTGAAATTTTCTTAAGGCTATTCTTTTTACATTTTGATAAATGGGTATTGACTGTGATGGATGGGAATTCACTGTGTTTAGTTATAGACTCCAGCATATTCTTTTATTTATATCTGAAAAATAAGGATGGAGTGGCACATTTTAGTTTGATGAGTCTGTGAATTTGTTGGTTTGTTCTGACTTGTGTTTATACAAATTCTTTCTGTATGTGTTCATGCCACAGCTTTTGTGATGGGATATTTGAGTGCTTCATCCATGTCAAAGATGGAACAAGGCATTTACAATGGCCAGATGGTCACTCCTTGCCTGTCAACGTGTGACCTTTCTTAATACTTCCCATTTGCTAATCTTTCTATTTGCCCCTCAAGAAAGACTTGGGGGAAAAGTACTTAACTTGTTAGTGGGGTTTACATAATTTCTATCTTAGCTGACAAGAAGCAGGTAGAGCTGCTAGTGCTGAGCCACAGCAGTGCTCCATAGTGTGGCAAGTGCCTATCAAATCCATGCTGTGGAACACCCATGAGCCATCATTATCTGGCTGCAGTGTCCATCAGACCAGGTCCATCATCAGGGATGTCATGGGATGTAGCTGTGATGTAACAGTGACTCATCCACACTGTCCCCAGTGCTACTGGGTGGGCAGAAACTTGGGCTCATGCCCAAGGCCTCTACTCTGTTTCAGTGCCTTCTTCCTGTCTTGGATCCTACTCACTATGCACAGGACACCATTTGGAGGAGGATCTGGGCTTTGGATTCTGGACCACTAAACATACCTCCATGCTTCCTCTATAATGCCAAGTTCTTTGCTCCTTTGGCATTTGCTCCTCCCCTTCAAAGAGGGAACTGGAGAGTAAGTCTCTGATACGACAGCACTGAACACCTTGCTGAAGTAACACTCAGAGGAGACAGGCACTTGAAACTAAGCAATGTGTCTGAAAAGCACAGGAGCCTGTCTACCCTCCACCCTGTTGCTGGTTGTCTTCACTCTTCACAAAGATAACAGTTGTTGGGGAGGCTCTGCCCCGAGGCCAGAAGGCAGTTCAAGATGTTTCTTCCCAGTGTCCCAATTCTCCATACAACCCTTGCCCATCCCTTGTCTGTGAGAGGATTGTTTTCCAAGTGCAGTGTCATCATCTTTACTTAGGATGGTGGTATTGTACCAGCATCCTGAGTGGTCTGAGTGTCAGGTCCATGGGAGGGCTCAGGTGCATCTGTTGTGTGTAGGAAGCAACACCAGGATGTGGTGGGCAGCACCTGTCTCGCCAAGGCTGAGCATGTGGGATGATACAGCACAAGTGGCTGAGTACACCAAACAGGTCTGTGGGGTGGTGAAGGCAGAAACCTCACCATGCCAGAGAGGGAAAGGAAGGAAAATCCCAGTCTTTCACCCATCTGCCTAACACAGGGATAGCACAAACACTGCCATTTCTCACTAGGCTTCCAGAGGTACATCCCAGGGCCTCTGAAAGAAATCTAAACCTCTGATTCATCTAAATGGGAAAGGAAAAAAA
>VWZI01005156.1:124764-196658 GCA_013396835.1 Psilopogon haemacephalus
AAAAAAAAAAGGTAAAATTCTCATCAACTGTCAGGTTGATTTGTAGGATCTGAGATCAGCTACCCACATGGCAACTTACCAGGAAATCAACAGCTGATTACTTACATTTCAGTGTCAGTCATTTTCTAGCATATTCTTATGAGCAGCAGGGCGAGAAGGAGGGCAACTAACCTCATCTACACAGAAGAGTAGCAGTGTGACTTGCTAAAAACCATGTTTCTAGTGCAGGATGAGGTGATCAGTGCCAGATGAATTTTACAGTGCAAGCTCTGTGTCCACTGGGAATAGACTGTATCAAAATAAACATGTGCAACCTTTCTTCTGGAGAGTCCCTGGAGTGAACTGGCTCTCTGCCTGGATTACTTCTTTCCTGAGCAACGATTCATTGTATGAATGAATGTGGGGGTGATGTTTGTGCTGTAATTCTCCACTTGATAACTAATCCAAGGGTACATGCTTAACACTTTTATCCAGTCTTTTGTTTCCACTGTTGCCACGTATCACTCTGTATGTATCTGAGTACTATCCTGATGGGTGTACTTGAGCTTTCTCCTCCTTATTCCAGGTGATTCCCATCTTTTTGAGTGATAGCCGTCTTCACCTCTTGTTGGTAATGATAATATTAATGAAGCTCCAAATGTAACTAACTGTTAAATTCTCTACTGGCAAGAGTTACATCATGTGGTATTATTACCCATAGATTTCCGAATTCTCTTTGCTAGCTTGAAAGGATTGTTCAGATTTTGATAAATCCTTGTGCCACTTGGTTTTTTAATGTCGTCTCTTTGCAGGGGAATGGTGGCATGGAGCCATGGTATTTACTGCCTGCCTTTGTCGTTGCAAGGAGAGAGAACTGCCTCCTTAAACAGGCACTGATGGGGATAACAGAGGGAATTTTCAGTGTGTTATTTGGGACCCTCCCAGCTGGGGGACTGGGAGGATAATATAAAGTGAGCAGGTTATACTAATCACGTATCTAGGCTCCGTGCTATGGGTTTCTCCTCCACATCTGTGCCATCGTCAGGTGTGGCTCAGGAGAGGGATGGCAGTAATGGTTTCCAGTAATTGTATATGGTATATGCTACATACGTACTGGCAAACACTATTAGCAATGCTTACAATGCTCTGGAGATTTTGTCATGTAAGCAAACAGAAGCAGAATTCCAATTAGACATTGTCTAACACTCACAAGAGCACAGTAGGTCCAAAATTCCATGTCAGTCAGCAAGAAATCTTGTTTACTGGAAGCTGGCCATGAATTACTTTACAGATATAGCCAAATCCTTGGCAGAACAGACCATTAGACCTCTTGCTCTCTGGTAAGGGTGGTAGTGGCTTCCCAGCAGCATAATTCCTTGATTGCTTTTATGGTACAGCTGTAGGAAGCCCCTTTCCATTAGGTATATTGTGCCTTTCCAGACCAGCCAGGGCTGAGCAGCTCTGATGCTGACTGCCCCATCCATCCCCATCATTCCTCAGAGCCACCTAGAGCTCTCATCCCTGTGTTTCTGCTTTTGGCTGGGAAGCTTTTATAGTTAGAGATGGTCTCAGTGCAGCAGAGGAAGGCCTTTAGGGATTCAAATTCTGCTGACATTGCTCCATTTTGCTTGCCATACTCTAGATTCAACAACAATGCATGCAAAAGAGCCTTTTGAGCAAAGATCCTAAATGCTGACACTTGCCATATTACTGATGGTTTCTGTATTCTTGAGTAACACAAGTGAACATTTTGATTGATTCTGTGATTTTATGATTGCAATAGGTGAGCAAATTGCAACAAAACCCACTGGATTTTGTCACTACAATTCAACCTGAATTATTTGTAAACATATTTTTTGGGGGCTAATAGTCTGATTCTGGAACTGGGCAAATAGCCACCTAAAGTATTTGTAAAATTATGCTAAATAAAATTTAACTGAGTCTATACATTTTCCTAGTCTAAAACATATGATATGGTTGATGTGGCTGTTTGCAAGGACAAATAAGTATCTGGAAAAACATTGAAAAACTACATGGCATTATTTGTTATTTTGCTCTGTATAGCAGAATTCAGCAACATAAATTTTCCAGTTATGACTAAAAAAAAACTAGCCTCTTGACCTTCGTACTTCCTATTTGTGATCTTCCATCAACGAGCTGAATGCCATGAAGTAGCAGTCTTACCCTCCAATCAGTTACACATGGATTTAATTCCTCATTACTCACATTTGAGAAAAAAATTACAGAGTAGTTTTGTGTTCTTTGCTAACCATTGAGTAATGGTTCTTTCTACCAATAAATTTTCACTCCCATTTTTCCATAAAATGTTCTTTAAACAGGCAAAATTATGTTCGACCTGTATAGGAAAAATACTGTGGGCTTAAATAGTGCCTAGCAATTAATGTCCTCCCTCCAATTTTATTCATGTCTTACATGCTGAGGACTCATTAAAGGAGAATAATTGATTTTTGAAAATGAGTATTATAGCTGCCTGTCATTAGACTGCTGCTTTGAAAATGATGCCATGACAGTATCCAGGGTTTGTAGCTCCGTTGTGCTACTGGTTTGGAAAATACTTGTGTGGGATGCAGCAACACAACCTTTGAGCCTGGCATGGGTGTGAGGTGCTGTGAGAGGCTGCAGCATTGCAAAGCTTCCTAATCAAGCTGAAGTGGTTAAGGCTCAAGCATCACTTTCCAGTAAGGCCACATAGCAAAGGAGGGTGGGCAGTGAGCTGGCAACAAATTGTGTTTCTTGAGGATCTCAGCCTCCAGCTGGGCTGCTTTTGTGTTTTTTCCTTTTCTTCGCCTACACAAATGTACTTAATTTACCCAATTCATCACTTTCTACTCTGTGGCTTTATGAACACATATTGTGCTCAGAGTACTTCATACAGCTCAAACTGCTGGAGCAACTGGACTATAAACCTTGATGGTATGTCACAAAATTTTGCTAAAGATTAGCAAAAATGGGGATGTGGACAGCATAGTCCCCATGTATGATGTCAGCACCACCAGGCAATCTGTCCTGGGTGTGGGAGAGTTTTTTCGTAGTGCAGCTTAGGCAGTCAGGTTTATGAGGATGCTTTAAATTTGGAGTGTAATTCAGCAGAGTTACTACCATCTCTTTTGGCTTTGAGTCAGGGCATACAGAGGAGGATGAAGAGTGTCCCAGCAGGAAGATAGACCTGAGAAGTAAGAAGCATTAGTGATGCCTGCTCTTGCAGTGGGAATGGGTTTTGGGGGGATGTGGGAGCACTGAAAATGCTTTTTTAACTTGGGCCAACCCCAGAATTCACATCCAGCCTGCTGGTTTGCAGAGAGTAACCTTCACATGATAAAATTCCCCAAGATGTGGCTGTTTTTGTACTGTGCTGACGCACCATGTTGTGCCTGGGAGCCTTGATCCTTGGCTGAAGCCCCTAAGGCTAGCATGACTCTCAGGAATAACATTAGCCACAATGGATGTTTCCTAAAATCAAGGACTGTGGCATAAAGCACTGCTGACACATTTATCTGACCTGGATATCATCACTCTGTTATTAAAATGAAATAGAGCGACTCAGATTAACCTGCAAGGAGAGCTAAAAAAATGACAATTTGTAATGATTCTCACATTCCTTCAACAGGAAAAACTGCTTAGACAATCTAATGGATGAAGATGAGAAAGACAGGGCAAAGAGGTGAGCACTTTTTCTTTTATAACTCTCTGTTTAACTTGGGATGAGTTTGATACTGTTTGTTGCTGCAGAAGCTGTTTTATCTATAATCAATTAATCAAAGAGAGAGAGAGAGAGAGAGAGAGAGTAGAACATAGCCAAGCTCAGCTTGAAAAACTGCCATCTCACAGATTCCTATTCTTGGCTACCCTGTAAGAAGAAAATAACGTAGCAGTGTTTCCTATGGAAAATGTCAAACAAGCCAAGGCATTGATTGTTTTCTTCACATTCCTCTAGAACATGAGAACAGAAGAATTAACAACATAGTCCTGCCACTGTAATACATTATCTGAGCTTCCTCAGGATACAAAAATGTAGGTTTTTTGGGGGGAAAAAAAATTGGAAAAGGAAACTAAAGAAGTGGGGTTTCCCCTATTGTGATGGTCATTTATCCAGCAATGCCTGTCTCACACTAAGGAAAGCACCCAGAAGTTACGTTCAGAGCTGAGAAAGACCAGGAAAAAAAGTGCTGTGTCAGCCCTAAAACAGCACAAACTTTTATTCACATACATTCTGCACTCTATCATCAAGTCCCAGTTGGCAGGAAATTGTTGTGGACACTTTGTGGGGTGTATTTCAAGGCAGAAGACTCATGGCGATAATACTCTTAATAACTGCCAGATCTGACTGGCATTGGCAGAAAAGCTCTTTGGAAGCTTTTGAATTATTCTTTTTTTCTGGATGTGTTATCAATACTACAGCCTGCAGTTTAATTGCTTTAGAGGGAGCTGTGGGTTGCCTGCATTTTTCCCCCTGGTTCCTTCTAATGAGAGTATTTCCAGTCCAGGCACAACTAGTTGATCCAGTTTCATCTCTTTTGATTCCTTCCCTGCTTCTTTCCTCCCCGCAGCTTTTTCTCACTAATATAGGTCAGCACAGGCTGCATCCAAGCTAAACCATTCCCTTTTGCTGCCTCCTCTGAACACAGGCATGCTCGGGCTGCAGAAGGCTTCTCTTTGGTACCAGGAGGAAAAGTGCTGACCTAACCTCCTCCCCTTATGCCTGCGAGGAGGGACCCAGTGAGGCCAGGAGACCACCAAGCCCCTGGAGCACTGCTGCTGCCATTTTCACACAGGGCTTCATGCCCAGGAGAGCGCTGATACAGGGTGCTCTGCCCAACTGTCTGTCAGCAGGACAGGCACCTGGGGCCAGAACAAGAGATGGATTCAGGGGAGGGATGCCTCCTGCTGCCAAGCCTCATCACAAAGCAATAGATCATAGAATCACAGAATGGCTTGGGTCAGAAGCTTCACAGGTCATCTAGTCCAATCCCTCTGCAGTGCACAAAGGACATCTTTATCTGGATCAAGTTCTCAAAGCACTGTCCAACCTGAATTTGAATGTTTCCAGGGATGGGACTTCTTCTCTGGGCAACTTGTTCTAGTGCTTCACCACCCTCATTGCCAAAAATGTCTTCTTTATGTCTTGTCTTGTCTAAATCTACTCCTTCACAGTATCACAGAATGTCAGGGGCTGGAAGGGACCTCGAAGGATCATCCAGATCCTGCCAGAGCAGGATCACCTATACCAGATCACACAGAAACACGTCCAGGCAGGTTTTGAATATTTCCAGAGGGGGAGACTCCCCAACTCCCCTGGGCAGCCTGTTTCAGTGTTCTGTCACCCTCACAGCGAAGGAATTTTTCCTCGCATTTACATGGAGCTTCCTATGCCTCAGCTTCCACCCACTGGCCCTTGTCACCTGTCATTGGGCATCAGCTGAGAAGAGCTTCCTTGTTCTGTCGCCACAGGCCTTGCAATTAAGGCTGACCCCATCTTTCCTGTAGGCTCCCTCTAAGTACTGACAGATTGCAAGTAGGTCTCCCTGGAGCCTTTGCTCTCCAAGATGGCTCTTTGGAGAGGGTGTAGGGCAGTGTGAGGTGTCATGCTTCCCCAGAGCCCCAGGATCAAGGGCAGCCTACCTTGTATTACTGATTTGCATGCTTACAGCTTGATTATCTTCAAGATATCTGCCTGATCATTTGCTCAAAGTAATGCTTGCATCGAATGGACACATATAGGAGAAGAACAGGCTAACACAGATCCTGGCTATCCGTGATTGCCATCACCATCTGGAATAGTTTTCATACTCTTTGTTCCTGGAGGGAATTTTTGCCATACCCTGGGGCAGGCCTCTGTCAAGGTAGATAAAAAAAGATGAACTTTGAAAATCACAAAAAGGAACTCAACTTCATTAAACTGTAATTTAAGTACATTTTTCTGTTTAGGAATGTACCTAAATTTGAAATTAAGTGTGAAATCATGACAGTCTACTACAGTATACTAAAACCGTTCAGATTCATTTAAAAGCTAAAGGTTTTCTTCCAGAGCTTTTTCAAACTCGAGAGAAAGTCACTGGCTGAATGTTTTGCTGTTGTGTCTTCAAAACTGGGAGCTCTCATGTGTCCCACGCTGCAGAAGATTTTCTTTGATTTTTTTTCTTATTTGGTATAAGGACCAGGTCCCTCGAAGATGAGAAATATGAAAGGGAGTTTTAAAAAGCCAAGAAAAAAAATTTCTCTTCTTTCATTTTTTGTTAAAAGTGGGTGAGACTGGATCCAACTCTTTGGGGATGGACCCAAGCCAGGAGCTGGGTTTCTCAGGTTAGAGACACACAAGCACACTGTGTACTGTCTGCTGCAATTTATTAGACACATACAAGGTTGTATTATACAGACATGAGAAAAACATCATTCTTTTCTCAGGAGAGGCCCCTGCATTTCCATTCTAGTGTTTAGTTTTTGGCCAAGAGGTATAACTATTCTTTCAGTACACTGGTTATTTTGAACCCCATTCTGCATTCTGTGACTGCCTGAGGCACTACTTCACTCCAAAGACCTGAGGACTAAAATATAGATATGATGGCACCGCACTAGGGAGCATCGAAGACCTCTTTGAGCTCTTCTGATCTTCTGGAGATCAGAAACCATCATTTCATTTTCAGTTCTTTGATGTTAGACATGCCTTACTTTGTTTTATAGATTTATTAATTTTAAACAAAATGATTGCTTTGTGCACTTCTTTTCTCTATCTGCTTTTCTTCTATCTTGCTTTAATAGTAAATTGTTTTTAAAATAACTTTTACAATTCAATGAATTCCAAATTGCAGACAAAACCGTCTTGAAGAGAACCTTAAGCAAGTCTTCAGTGAACGAAGACTCTCACCTGCCGGTTTCCACTCAAACAGAAAGTAAATTTAAGAATTTTAATGAAAGTTATCTGGTACAGTTACTTGCTTTCATGCATATATATAGTGTATCTCACTGGACAGCCGAAAGAGAGATGTAATTTAGTGTAAAGCCACATTTCATTGTAAATCAGCAAGATGTCATGGCTACTAGTCAGCGAGTATCAGTCTGTCTTTGAGACAATAAGCAGCAAACGTGTAAAAGAATTTAAATGGCTATTTAAAACACATTTTGAATGGATTATTTTGATCATTCTGAATTCAAGCTGTTCTGCGTTGCCATTAGCTGTATTCACTAAAAATCCAGATTTTATTCATACTGTGTCTTTTTCCCCTTGGATATACCCTACGTTTTTAGAGAGCAAGGAGGGAAGAGAACTAGAATGAGTATTACAGAATTAAGACAGAGACTGTTTTGGCTTACTGTAAGTGATATGCCCTGGCACTGAAGTAAGCAGAGCTAGGGAATAATCTTCCAAGGGATATGATAAAAACTGTATTATTTAGGACACTTGCAACTGGACTGAACAAAGTATTTACAACTGTGCAGGGATAGTTTAGGTGACCTAATTGCATGGAGGGTCTTTTTTTTTTTTTCATTTTTTTTCCTGTTTAAGATTTTGCTGTGATCATTGATTGAGATCTTGGTAGTTATTTCCGCTGGAGTAGTTTTCCTATTTCCTTTGTGAATAAAATGCCAAGTGTTAAAAATAGATCCTTTGTATTTCTGTCAAGGCTTGCTTATTTTGGGGAGGGAGAGGGGGTTGTTTGGTTGGTATTGGTTTTGCTTTTGCTTTGGTTTCATTTGAAGAAGCAGCACTTTTCCTACAGATTGTCGGTGGATTGTTTTATTTTCAGGGCAACCAAGACCCTTGAGTTTAAAATGAACCAAGGATTAAATTATGAGGAAGTAAAATGTTCTTAATGTCCCCTTGAACTGTACTGAAATAGGGTAAGGCTGGAGCTTTTCACATCTTGTTCTGACAGCTTTTTGCACTGTAATAAGAACAGGCTGAAATCAGTCAGGCAGTATCCACCCAATCTCTTGTGTTCAAAGCCGTAAAATAATCAAGTGTTGGCTTCTGTCCAGCATGTCTCCAAGTGTGTTCAGGGTTAAGAGCAAAACAAACAAAAATTGCCCCTCTGTCAGTAGTAACATCCAGAAGCCTCTGCTGTGATTTCTCTGCTGAAAATGTTTATTGCCATCCTGGTCCTTGGGGAGTTGTAGATTCTTGCTTAATTTTTGGTCTTATTCTCAGCAGTGTGCATCCAGAGCTGCTTATGAGGTACAGCAGCATTAGCTGGGACTGAGAAACTCCAAGTGAGAACCAGCCTCTTGGCTTTGCTTTCCTGTCTATGTGTGTATTGGGTTGAAGCTACTCACCCCTGAGCTCAAAAACCCACTAAATACTCATTTTGATTTGGAAGTAAAAAAGATACAAAACTTCAACAATAAATAGGAGGTACAGGGTTTTTTTACAGAAAATGGGAGAAAAGGGGAACCAGAATGCAGGGTATGGGGGAATGAGGAGAAAATTACAGAGGCTGGGGAGAAGGGGAAGAAAAGGAACAAAATACACAGAATAGAAATACAACCCATAGAAGGCAATTGAGTCCAAATGCTGGGATGGATGATTTTGATGTTGGATGGAGCAGGGTGCAGGCTTTTCGTGATGAAAAGCAGTTAGAGTTCCAAGGAAAATGGTGGCACCCCTCCACGTGTTGGCTGACGAGCACGTGGTGGTCTGGCAGCAGAGCAGAGAGGAGTTGCTCAGGCAGTCAGGGCAGTGGGAGGAGAGAGAGAGAGAACAAGATGTTGCCCCTCTCTTATAGCAAATCCTTAGCAGGAAGTGGGAGGGTCTAACCATGACACCTGGGGAAAGGTCAGACCACCCCTTGAGAGGAGTCAGAGGGCTCCAGGTGAGGCTTAACCCTTTACAACGTGTAACCAGATTTTTAGATTTTTACATAATTAGTAAGACAAATGTTGTCTGCTTGAAGACTGTTCAGCAGAACAGACAAACCTTCCCAGTAATATTTATTTCTATTTTCACATGGTTACAGAATTCTGAAGTGATACCATGTAGAATATATGTCGTATTCATTGAAACAATTCAGAAAACATTTGCTCAGATATAGGCTGTCATATAATTAATTAAAAAATAAATAGCACACACTAAAAAGATTATCAACAGCCTTAACAACAGTATTATGATGGTGCCAAAACAGACCAGATCCTCTCTTCCTATGAGGTGTGCAATCACAGCAGCAGAAGTAGGCTTTCTCTTAGGAATCTTCAAGCTAAACAGCTTCAAGCTAAACAGACAAGATTGGCAAAGAAAGCTGCAGAGCCTTCATTTTATACCTAGAGTTGGGGCACCATGACCTTAATTGATTTGCACACATTGATTAGGGACTAGCACTTCTGATCCCCCAGGTCCAGGAGCACTTCCCAGCCTCAGACCCAGTCCATGCTAGGATGAGGCACACTGGTGCTCTCCCTTCTGCTTGCCCTTGTTACCTTGGAAAGGAGCCTGAACTAGATGGCATATGAGCTAGATGGGAGCTGTGGCAACTTCTAGTCAGATCCCTAATCTCAATGTCTGAAACACAACATCTCTATTTCTGTCTTCTGTAAGCCAGATTCAAGGTAGCCCAGAGAACCTGTGACGAAAGTGAGCAGGTCCCTCTAGGGACCCAGGTCCTGTGCAATATCTGATCTGCAGGGTTCCTCTCTCCTATCAGGACTGTGCAGATGAGTATGACCAGTCCTCACTCTTCTCATCTGTGGATCACAGGATTCCTATTCCTTCTTGCTTTGAGTGTCTTCTCAAAGTGGTCAGAGCTCTCTCACCTACAGGTTCAGTGCTGGCCTGATAGGCTTGACTGCAGTGTCTAGAGGCAGCACAGAGGACAAGCAGAGTCTCCATCTCCCCATTGGCCTCTGAAGGTGGCCCAAAGACAAGAGCAGGAGATAGGAACGGTTGCCTTCTACTTGTCTCTGCAGCTTTGCTGGAGGCTAGTGTTAATCTTCACATACTGAGGCACACAGCAAACCAAACCAATTTTCATGTGCATACACTGCAAAGAGAAGGTACATGATGATTTTTTCCTCTCGGGCTGCTCATCTTTTTTTTTTTTTCCCCCCCTGTCTACAGGGCTTCACGTAACAAGTCTGAAAAGAAGAGGCGTGATCAGTTCAATGTTCTCATCAAAGAGCTCAGCTCCATGCTTCCAGGCAACACCCGCAAAATGGACAAAACTACTGTGCTAGAAAAAGTCATTGGCTTTCTGCAGAAACACAATGGTAAGATTTACTGCAGCTCTTCATGCATTTGCCAGACAGTTACTGCAGTCTCGTGTTTCCTTCAGTGATTATCAGGATAGCTCAAGGGATCTAAAAGTGCCAACATAAGGTTCGGGGGTTTTTTTCTGTCTCATAAAAAAAGACCATTTGCAGGAACTCTGCTGCCCAGATCCATCTCCTTGGCTGTTCTTTAGGACAACTCTCAACCCGCTAGAGAAGGGTCTGAATGTCAGGAATTGAGAGAAGGTGGGGAGCAGTGCCCTGCAGCATGTATGAAGAGGTTTAGTTTGAAAAAGCAAGATGTGGGGCCAGAGGGAAGATTCTCTTCCTTGAAATTTGCAATATTCTGAGCAAAAGAACAAAGCATTCTCAGAAGCTTCTCTGCAGAAAAATGCTGGGAAACAATCTGTTCAGCCTCCTGCTCTTCAGTGGACTGTGTAGGACTCAATTTTCCACAGTGCACAGAAAACTCTGACCAGAAAAGGCCCCAGTTTTTGAAGCTGGTTTCAGCACATTGCATATACAGATAGCTGACATGCTTCACCTGGGTTGCACAAGCAGAAACTACACCACATTTGCACAGCCTGCAGTTGCAACAATAAAGTTCATTCTCAAAAAGCCAGGGGATCCTTTTTTGTAATGCACATAACAGTGATGGTTAAGGCCCTTGAAAACATACCCTCACAGAGGGTAGAGGGCATTCCTGGCCCTGCTGATGTGGCCACTCACAGACATCCTCCAGCAGTGGATAATTGAACCACTTCTCCCTTATAAATCAAGGCATTGGTCTAAAACAGAGCTCTCTTGCTCTCTGAGGAAGATACTTCAGTTGATGACTGCGAGAAATGTCCTCAGTTCCACAAAGCAGAAAAGGGGTCTCAAGAGCTGATGCACCACATCACCAGGCTTGCCAGCACCTCCTGTCCTTATTCCCTGGAGAGCTCTAGGTGAAGTGGGAAAGACGAAAAAAACTCTTAAATCATGACTCCCAACATAATGGAGTTACAAATGTCAAACTTACTGAGGAAATAATTATAGTGGTTCTGTTGTTAGAGAGCAATTTCTCCTTAAATGAATTTTTGCCACACAAGATAATTTCATACAGGAGGGCAAGACTAGGACATCTCTAAGTTTAATAATTGTATATACCTATCAAAAAAATGACAGTAATAACATATCTTCTAGCTGCCCAAGGCAGAGTAAAGAAAAATGTGAATATGCTCAATTATAGAGCCAAGCAAGGAATAGTCACATGAGATTTGAATAAATGTAGATAAGTGTAGCTGATAGCCCAAATAATTTACTCCAAAAGACACTTCATTTCTGTAAGAACAACTGTGTAAAAGAAAGCTAATGGTCACAAATGCTTCCACAGCAATTGGGTAAAAAAATGCAACTGTTTTTTTGTGCACTTGCTAAAAAAAGATTAGTAGTGACACAATATAGTACAAAGCATCAGCGTTTAAAAATGCCAGTTATCTTCAGCATACTTTGGATCTGATTTATTCATTTGTATTACCCTTTCAGTAGTAGTCTAGACCAAAATCTGATTCAGAGGAGGAGGTCAATTTTCCAATTTTTTTCATGATGAACAGCCTCCTTCTTTATAATCCACATAGTCTCCTAAACCCCAAATAATTCTTCTAGCAGTTGCTGTTTCATGTGTACCAGCTTTCCCAAGATACGGATCTGCTGGAAATATCCTCTGTTCTGGAACTATTCAATAACAACCTGATGGGCTGATCTCTCTTCTCCCTTGGTCTGGCTTTGAAACCTCTGTGTAAGAGCACGGGGGCTGTGGACAGCTGCTGTGCTATCAGTTACAGTCCTCAGCAGTGCAGAAAGCTGGTCAAACAAGCTGGTGGAAGCCAACAGCTGCATCTCCACCAATAAAGCCTGAACAGAGGTTTCGATTTCTTTCTAGATGACAATATGCACAGGCACTAGTTTAAATTTACTGGTTTTAGTATCATTTAGCCACTTGCATTTCTCTGCCCAGTTTGTCTCTGTGCCCTATATAGGGAGCACTGGGTGTTACACGCTCTGGAAGTGTTAATCAATAGGATTAATTAATCAGGCAGCACGGAAAGGAGGCAGGCTGGCCTCAGCATCTCCTTGGTAGCAGAGCTCAATAGAGGGAGCACTCTTAGACAAGAAGGGTGAGCAGCAAACCAAACCAGCTCAAATCTCAAGGAGATCTCAAGATCTCAAGTTATGGGATCTATCCTCCATAACCCTATCTGGTTCAGGTAGAGTTAACATAAGTAGCTGTTTTTTGAAGGAAACAGCTTACTGTGGTGCACTGAGCTGCCTCCAATGTGGTCTCCAGTTTCAGTGCAAAGCGGTGACTTGTTATGCCAGCGTGCCTGCAAACCTCCATGGAGCATCTTCAGCCTGCTGCGGGGCCAGGACTGGCTAACAGCTGGGAGAAAAACCTCTGGTGTCTGATGGGCTGACAGCACAGGAGACATTCCTATCTTGAAAGGGTTTGGGATGGGATGCTGGTGCTCCATTCCCTGGGCTCCCCTGCACCATGTGGCTGGCAGAAGGCACAGGAAAGAGCGAGGCAGGAGCATTAATGTGTGGCTGCTTCAAATGCTCATGTTTGTCTTACATTTTGGAGAACAGAGGAATAGGAGTGCCTTTTGAGGGTTACAGCTCTTTTGGCCCTCTTCTCAAGGAGTTTTCTTGATGCTCCATATTTGTTACAGAAGCTGTAGACTGAAATCCAGCTCTCTAGCATCCTAATTTTGAAGCTGTAAATTGCAAATATCAATTTGACAGATGCTAATCCTTGCCTTGATTTTAATTTCATGCAGAGTGGCTTTATCTTTTGATCAATACCCAAGTAATGTTGTGTGAGGCCAATGGCTATGTGAAGTCAGTTCAAACTGAGCTGAGTCAAAAAATGAGGAAACTATTTCAAGATTTGGCCCATTTTAGGCAACTGTTATTGAAAACTGATGTTTATGAATATAAAGGTGATTTCTCTCTTTTCATAACATCTCATATGTAGTCATGCATGATGATTTCTTTGAATTTAAGAAATTCTTTTTTTGTCTAGAAGTCTCAGCACAGACGGAGATTTCTGAAATTCAACAGGACTGGAAGCCTTCATTTCTCAGCAATGAAGAATTCACTCAGCTGATGTTGGAGGTGACCATGCATATATACTTCTCCTGATTTTGTCTAGCAGTCATGGAAATGTCCCTACATCTAGAGTAAAATGTCATCATCAGTTCCAAAAGTGGAAGTTTCAGGTGTTGCCGTGTTTGACTGTCAAGCAGAGCTGTCACTGAGACAAAGGATTTGTGTCCCTCACATGTTGCTTTTGACTCTCAGTGGTACAGTTGCTGCCACAGCCTGCAAAGCTGCACAGAGCCCCAGGAAATGCAATTCAGGAGAGAGATTTGAATCACAGGTTACATTTTACTTTTACAGAGGTGAAGAAAAGGGCATGCAGCAGTTTTTCTCCTGTTCTTGGAAGGCGTTATTATTACCTAATATTTATGCAAGACTACCATCTAAAAAGCAACAATGTCACATCCCTCTAGTGCTGGGTGCTGTACAAGCAGATAAAACCTGACAGCTCCTCTTGGTTTAATATAGTTAATACTTACACTCTTATGATTTTCAAGGCCCATATCAAACACTTCATATTCTAACAGGGCACAGAGTTATTGTGCAGCGATAGTTTTTAAATTACCTTTAAATTATACCATAGGTGCTTTTAATGCTAGCTGGGATTTGAAGGGAGGTGACTCAATGGTGTTTATGTAGGTTTGAGATGAAATGTAAATTAGCTGCTAAAATGTGTTTTTCTCTCTCAGTAACAGCTAGAACATTCTCTAGTGAGGATCTTCTCCAGTACTAAACACGTGGAGGTTGCATGGCCCTACAGTGTCCTCTGAGATCAAGCTTCTCCTCCCACAAATGTTGTGAATATGGGGCATGATCCAGGTTCTGGTAGCAGGCAGGGAGGGTTGCTGCGGAGCAGCTTGACCCAACAAGGAGTGGCATGAAGCCAGGGCATGTTGCTGGCCCCCAGGGGCTGGTGGTCCTTCAGTCATTACGGTTTGTTGTGATGAGACTCCCCCGGTTCCAGTGTCGTGTGGTGCTTTGCTTTCATTGCACGGACAACCGCTGCCCATTCCCATCTCAGCGTGCAGGAACATAACATATGTAACTCCTTCAGTCTGCACTAAAATACTTGCCTCAGAAAGCAATAAATTGGCAGTTGTCTTGACTGGCTGGGCCTTTGTTGATTCTACTTGTATGCCACACAATTTTAGATTAAAACAATTGCCTTTAGTTTCCCAGCTTATAAATCACCTTCTTGCTACTGTGATTTTCCATACCCTTCAGGATAACATTGGATATTGGGAAGTCCTGTTGAGCCAGTTGTTCATCATTCTCTGGTTTTTTTTACCTTTCGACTAATCTTGTTTTACTAACATTTGGCAAGATGTTTTGAACTTTTTCCCATCCTGTTTTTAAAAGATGGGAAGGGGTTTTTTCCAAGCTTGATTCAAAAGAATCAAAGCATAACTGACTGTGGTAATACATCAGATTTCCTGAAAATGGCCTTTTCTTACCCCATGGAAAAGGCTGTCATCAAATTACATAAGAGTAGGCATTAGGTTCTGTTTTTTCCATTTAGGATGGCTGCAGTAGTAAACTCTTAATGTTGGGAGGGTCAGTTGCAAGTAAATAAAAATAGAATTAGGCGTGCATACATTAACTTCATTTTACCACAAATCTTTGATGTGAATCACTTGGATGTGAAATAAAGGCTTGATTTTATTAAAAAAAACAGCAACCTTCACCATAGTAACATGCACAATCCAGCTGCCTTGTAAAACCACTGCTCTCTTCTATGGGTTAACAGCTATCATGCTTTTTTAGAAAACAGCTTGAATGTACTGCACCAAAGAAAAACAAATTCTCTGCACTTAGATTAACAAAATCAAACTAACTATAGCAGCTGGAGGGTTTTCAGAGATGCTAAACACAGCTCTTCTACTGGAGTATAAGTTATTGACCTGCTTTTCAAAGGACTGTAGCACCAGCAGATTCCCACTGACTTAAATAGTTGTGGGTGCTCAGCATTCTCTGGAAAAAGGAACATATGTTTGTGTCTTTATTCAAGCCTTTGTGTTTTCCTTTTTTTAAAAAAAAAAACAAACAATTAGCATTTTCCAGTGTTCTCAGAATTCTTTCCCTTATTGAAGTCAGCAGGGGGGAAGGATGTGCTGAGGCTCACAGGATCGATTGCTAGTCTGGCTTGGAGGCAAGCCTGGGTTTGCAGTCAGGTTTTGTAACACCATGGCACCATGATCAGACTGTTTGCGGTACACCTGTCTCCTGAACAGGTATTGCCTCAGGAGCATAGTTGAACTCTGCTCTGATTCAGTCATGCTTGTAGTGCCTGTACTGAAATACTGCAGGCAAGACTGACTCCACTAGCGAACTGATAGGAAAGACAAAGACCTGCTCCACATGAAGGTATTAGGAGGTTCACCAGTGACTCTTTATTTACCATAGTCTCCTGAGCACCTCCTATTGAGTCTTAATTTTTCATGAGTTCTGCTCAGAGTAGGTTGCTTTAGGTCTGGACATCTATCTATGTGTAACTTTGAATAACATTTAGCTCAAACTTTCAAAGCTCGGACTAAAGAAAAAACTAATTCTGAAGGTGAAATTGCTCCTTTGCATAGGGTGGAGATAAGGCTGGCATTCCCCTTCAGTCCTAGGAGTGAAGGGGCTTGCCCCAAGGTGGGACTGAAGTGAGGAAGAAACTCTGCAGAAGAGTGATTTTCTCTTGGAATGAGTAATCCAATACCATGACCTTTAAAATAAATCACTCAATTAAATCTCGAGCTAAGGATTATTTGATCATTTGCATTGCTTTTACTTACATGAAAGCCCTGTAATACACAACGTTACATTAATACAAACTCAGATTTATGGTATTTCCAGAGAAGTACAATTTTTGAGATAGGACTGCATCCTTTCATCGTCCTTTGATATTTACACAGAGCTCAAAAGTTCATTTCAGTAACTTCCAAGGGATTCAGTCTTAGTCATTTTGCATTATTAAAATGTGTGATTAATTTAAAAACTGAGACATGAAATGTTCCTGTGAGCCCTTTGTTACTTCAATAGTAGGTTTTACTAGACTACAAAGAGCATCGTAAAAGTTAAATCATACTGTAAAATCAGAGAATTGCTGTTCTGCAGCTTGAGATAACGTTCCTACAACTCGATAACAATATGGCACTGAAGTCAAACTTTTTTTGATCAGCGTGCAATGAGATGCCATGTTTACAGCACTTACTCCTATTAAAGCACTCCTCTGTTTTCCTTAGGCATTAGATGGCTTCATTATAGCAGTAACCACAGGTGGAAGCATCATCTACGTGTCTGACAGCATCACACCTCTTCTAGGGCATTTACCGGTGAGTAATTCTGGCATTTGCCCTTCTGGTGCACATCATAGGAGTGGGCCCTGCATGTTTAGAAGCAGATGTAAAACGGTGTGGGGAGGTGTGTTTTCCTAAAAATGCAGTGAGGGGTTTTGTCCCTGCGTTATGCCATCCAGTGCTGCTGATCAGCTCTCCTTTTCTCTCTCCATCTGATTCATACCCTTCAGGATTTTGTTGCTATGAGGCACTTTGGCTCAAGTGGAAAAAGCACTGCAGGAGTACTCTGGCCAGGGGAGGAACAGGGTGACCTGGCTGATCTTTTTCATCTCTGATTTCTAAGGTAGCAGAGAATAGCACCAATGCCTAGCAAGGAGCTTGTTAAGGGCCTTATTCAGCTCCCAGGGAGGCAAAGGACAAAACCCCTGTTGAATTCAGGGTTAGTTGCGGGGCTGTGCCAAGGTGGGGCACCCTGCTCCAGGGAGGTGCTGGTGGAGTTGGTGCTCTGTGCTCCAGTCTGGCACAGAGGGCTTGTTTTATCTACAGGCTGCTGGGTCTTGCTGTGGGAGACACTGCTGCATGTGTTGTCTTGGGATGCAGAAGCAAAGAAGAGGGACTGCTCTGAGCCCTGCTCCTGTTGCTAAGGCTGCTCTAGGAAAAATGGCACAATAATTAAGGACTAATCCTCACACTCATTTTTAGTAGCTTGTTCTCAAATAAATACATGCCCAGGAGAAAAAAATTGCTGCCAGATCATTATTGTGCCACCCCCCCTGCCGCAACGTTCTTAGGAAAATTACAATTCTTCTCTTGTTTACTTTTCCACCAAGTACGTGCTGTGCTTTCTATCCAGACAAGTAGATCTCACACTCACTACCTTGCTGTAACATGAACAAAAATTAATTTCTTCTGAGACAAAATGAACTCGATGAAAGGTGGCAGCTCCTGTTAAATGCAAGGGTATTGCTATGCAACAACAGATTGAACTGAATCTATCTATTTCAGTATTCTTTAATCCTCAACAGTTGAGAAAAACAGTAGTTGACTGTTTTCTGATCTTTGCCTTCATTTCAAAGGCAGAAAGCCCAGACCTACATGCAGGCTGTGGGTCTCCATACACTTACTGACTTCCATGGAATTTCATTGTCTTTCACGGTTTGGGGGTTTCATTGTCATCCCTTCCATGTATTGACTCTTAGTGGAGATGACTGATCTGCTGCAGGAAAGTATTGCTCTTCAGGAAGGCAGACTCTGTGTGTAAAACCTTAAGTCTTGTCTGAACATGGGTAGATTCAGATTCGTAATTCCTGAGTTAGAATCATATAATCAACCATGTTGGAAGAGACCTCCAAGGTCATCCAGTCCAACCTATAATCCAGCCCTATCCAGTCAACTAGACCATGGTGCTAAGTGCCCCATCCAGTATTTTCTTGAACACCTCCAGGGACAGTAACTCCACTACCTCCCTGGGCAGCCCATTCCAAAGGCAAATCACTCTCTCTGTGAATAACTTCCTCCTAATATACAGCCTATACCTCCCCTGGCACAACCTGAGGCTGTGTCCCCTCATTCTGTTGCTGGTTGTCTGGGAAAAGAGACCAATCCCCACCTGGCTACAGCCTCCCTTCAGGTAGTTGTAGACAGCAATGAGGTCACCCCTGAGCCTTCTGCTTTCCAGGCTAAACAACCCCAGCTCCCTCAGCCTCTCCTCACAGGGCTTATGCTCCAGGCCTCTCACCAGCTTCATCATTCTTCTCTGGACATGTTCCAGTACCTCAACATCTCTCTTGAATTGAGGGGCCCAGAGACCATCAGAGACCAGAGCAGCTTTCCCTCCTGAAGTCTTTTGTGGTACTCAGTCCAAAATGAAGACCAAGATAGATGTTATTTTTAATTTGAACAGAAAAGGCACATAGCAGCCCAAGCCAGAGAACAAACTACCAGGGCTGGAGGTGGAGTAGGAGTTCATACAGACCTTCTCAGGCCACACTCCACTCTGATGGAGTGATGATGGCTAACAGCTGCCCCACCGCCCCATGCATGCAGAGTGGGTACATCACAGAGACTTTAACTGAGCAAGCCATAGAAGCTTCTGCCTATCCAAGATTGGCTACAGCCATGGGTAGGGCCCCAGATGACTGGAGCTCAGTGCACCCTGGGTGTTTTAGTCCCATGCTGCCTTTTCCATATGTGTTTTTAAGCTTTAAAACTGCTCAGAGTTATATCTAGAAAATTTATGTTCTCTTCTATTTTTTTACCTCTAGGATCTGTTTGTAAGCTAAATTCCAGTCACTGTTTGAGGGACAAAATACCAATTTGTTTTCCTGTGTGGATGCATAGGAAAAAAGAAACCAACCAACCAAACAAAAAAACTCTGCAATGCTCTTGTTTTGAACACTGAAAGGAAAGCAAAACTGGGAAGAACATAGAGCAGGTCTCTCTGAGGGGCTCTATCAAGAAATCTGATGTCTTTCATTAAAATAATGAAAGACTCTGGTGTCAGGAATAAATGTACCAAATAATTCTCTGTAATACAGTTTCCCTAAGTTCGTGGAGCATTTTCAAACAGAGACTTCCTCTGTTGTAATTCTAAGTTGTTTGCTATTACAAGATCTGGAGGCTACTCCTAGAGTTGGTTGATGTAAAGATGGAAAGTTGTTTGATGGAAAGATTAACCGTAGTTAAAGTGAAGTCCTGGAAATCTGCTCACATTTGCTGGTCAGGTGGTAGACTGTGACCCCCAAAGCTATGCAGTCTCTGGAGGAGGGTCCTCCCTGTCCCATCTTGTTGTCTTTGCCGAGTGAAACACAGGCAGCAGAATGACAATTTCCAGTCTACAGGAGGAAATGTAGCTTTCTCGTGGATGTTGCCTGTACAGGGACTCATGCAGAAGGTGCTGTATCTGCTCACAGACTGGGAGAGTAGTGTCCATCTCACTCATCTTTAATCCTCTAGCTGAGGGGGTCCATGCTTGGTGCCTGCTCACATGAATTTCCTTGAGGGTTGACAGGGAAGTGGCTGTCCGAAGCCAGGAAGTCTTTGGCATGGCTTATCCTAAGGGGGACTCTTTCTTCCCAGGCACTCCCCGGTCAAGCTTAGGCAGCTGCTGTCATGAGTTGAACACTTAAGTAAATCAACAGGGCAGAAAAATCCAGGACACAGCACCTTATAGTGTTTAGAAGTGTTGCATACTGTGTTGCTGTTGCAAGGTAGCAATGCACATCAGCACAGAATATACAGACTGACGTAGAGGCCAAATCCTAGCACTTGAGAGCAGAGATACCTTGATTTTTTGGCTTGATGGGGAAGAAGTGTCTCATTTTCAGACTCACATCTACCCTTATCTGTAGTGACCATGCTGATCAGTTCCCCTGCAGTAGGAATAACTCATCATATGCCCTCCTCACCCCTCCAGAAAGTAAAGAAACAGTGAAGGAGCTCCATTTTGGAGTATAGGTGTTCTGTTGAAGCTGCACAGGTATTTAAGCTATATATTAAATGATTGCAGGACATGGGATGATTTTACTGTGTATTGTTTTTAAATCAGCATCCATGTATGTAAAGCTGTTGTTTCTTTGCGTGCTATAGCTATTAGGGCTAAATACTCAAAAGTTTCTGTTAGCAAGATCCACAGATTCCAAGATGCAGAATGGATTCCAAGTTTAGCAGCACAGCTGTATGTTAACCTAGTTCATCTAACCACTCTGCCCACAGTCACTGGGATTTCTCTTTCATCCACTTTGCTTGTCTCATTCAGCAGTGCTGTGTGGCTGTGTCTGCCAGCAGGGCAAAAATGCCTGCTGTAGAACAATTAGGATGATTAGACAAAGCTGCAAGCCATTCCACTCCAAACAATACATGTTAGTCTGCCATGATCAAATTTTGCCCATCTCTCTGGTCACCTTTTTGTGCACCAGATGTCTTCTCTTTGGATCTTGTGCAGAACTGGCTGTGAAGCTCAGAGGGCTGGAACACCTGCCCTACAAAGACAGGCTGAAAGACTTTAGGGCTGTTCAGCCTGGAGAAGAGAAGATTCCAGGGAGACCTTGTAACTACATTTCAGTATCTGAAGGGGACCTACAGGAAGGCTGGGGAAAGGACTGTTTAGAAGGGATTGTAGAGATGGGGTGAAGGGCAGCAGTTTTAAACTGTAGCAGGGTAGATTTAGGTTGAACATAAGGAAGAGATTCTTTATAATGAGAATGGTAAAATACTGGAGGCCCCATCCCTGGAGACATTCAAGATCAGAGTTGATGTGGCCCTGGGCAGCCTGATCTAGTTGGAGGACCCTCACTGCAAGGTCACTGGACAAGATGACCTTTGAGGATCCCTTCCAAACCAGTGCAATCTGCGAATCTGTGAATGGTTAGCCTGACATTTCCTACAGCTCTAGCAAGACCGTGGAATGTTTGCTTCCATCTCTCTATTTCATTCATTGAGATATTCTTGATGGACATACTGATTCAAGAACATTGTTGGAGTCTTGATATGTACAAGATGCAGAGGTTCTGTACTGTGTACTGTTTAACCAGTGATCTGCAGGAGGCAGGGGTTCTGAAACACAGTAAGAAGTACATAGCTACTATATATTTTTTTTTCCCAAAAACTTATTTTTAGAAGTTGGTATTTCCTAACAACAAATTAAACATTAAAATCTGGCCGCCTTGGTGAGACCCCACCTGGAGTACTGCGTCCAGTTTTGGAGCCCCTATTACAAGAGAGATGTGGGCATGCTGGAGCGTGTCCAGAGAGGGGCCACG
This sequence comes from Psilopogon haemacephalus, assembly GCA_013396835.1. Classification (NCBI taxonomy): domain Eukaryota; kingdom Metazoa; phylum Chordata; class Aves; order Piciformes; family Megalaimidae; genus Psilopogon; species Psilopogon haemacephalus. Next base: position 146,138 of record VWZI01005156.1, read on the forward strand.
AGGATGCTCAGAGGGCTGGAGCGCCTCTCCTGTGAGGACAGACTGAAAGAGTTGGGGCTGTTCAGTGTGGAGAAGAGGAGGCTCCCAGGTGACCTTATTGTGGCCTTCCAGTATCTGAAGGGAGCCTACAGAAAAGCAGGGGAGGGGCTTTTTAGGCTATCAGGTAGTGACAGGACTAGGGGGAATGGAGCAAAGCTGGAGGTGGGGAGATTCAGATTGGATGTGAGGAGGAAGTTCTTCACCGTGAGAGTGGTGAGAGCCTGAAATGGGTTGCCCAGGGGGGTGGTGGGGGCCACATCCCTTGAGGTATTTAAGGCCAGGCTGGATGAGGCTCCATCCAGCCTAATCTAGGGTAGGGTGTCCCTGGGCATGGCAAGGGGGTTGGAACTAGATGATCCTTGTGGTCCCTTCCAACCCTGACTGATTCTATGATTCTATATGGTACACGATGGCAGTTAAGAATATAAGTGCCAGGATTTGCAAATCAAGAAATAGCTGGTGCTTAGGGCAGGAGGTTGCTTTGAGGAATATGTGGAACAAAAGTCTCTGCAGCTCTAACCACAGGTGTAGTCACACAGGCCTCTGCAGCCATCACCTTAAACAGAAATGACACTGCAGAACTGATTTTGACTGGGAGCTGGGTCACAGAGTGGAGATGAAAGGTGGTACATCCTCAGGTCACTGAAGAAGTGATAGTGGGTTTGAGGAGCAGTGACAGCTCACATCTAGTCCTCCTGCAATTATTGCTGAGTGAATGGTAGATTAATTTACCCCTGTGAGACTTATGTGAAACTGGTGGATAAGTGTCATTATCTACCATTTACAGGTAAAAAGGGAATGAGAAGGAAAAAAATAACTTCTCTGAGATTGTAATATAAGCCTTGAGCAGGACTCACCGCTGCAGTTTTCTGTCAGGTGCTCATTCTTCATATGCCCCAAACTGCAGGAACAATGTACTATATTTGCCTAAATATAAAGAGATATGGTATATATAGATGTATCTGTCTGCATGTATATGAAAAACGTGTATATAGAGATAGATAGATAGATAGATAGATAGATAGATAGATAGATAGATAGATAGATAGAATATATATATAGATGTAATATAAATATATATATAATGTATGTATATGCATTTATAAATATCTATATAAAACCAATCACATACTGTCTCAGTAGGGTGCATATCAACAAGGTATACACTAAAGTCAAAAATAAATTTCAAGTATTCTTCACAAACAGAATATTCAAGAAACAAGCACACATAATACATACTTATCAACTGAATAATCTAAAGTTATGTATTATTGCATCACGAGAAGTGTATAAAGAGTAGCACTCTTAATTTTCAAAGTACACTCAATGTATTTCGCTCCTGTGAACAGGAATTCCACACAGAACAGCAGGCATGGGTAGAAAGCAGAGGGAAACTGAAGTACAGTCTTACATAACTACATGAATAACTGATGGTGATTAATAACTTGCCAGCCTCATGAAGGGCTAACACATTTTCAGTGCAACTATACAGTCTGATAGCAGCTGCTACAATGACAAATGAAGCTGTGTCAGTGTGCCAGCTCAGTCTCAGATAGTCTCAAGTGGGATGGACAGAAGTCAATGCCGTTAGAGAGTCACTTCATCTCAGAACTTCCTTCCAGGTACATTCTTCTAGCACTAGGTTATGCTGAAGGTGGTGAGACCTTCCTCTTGGCAACTGCATGGCAGGCTCTTTGTCTTCTCCTCTCTGGACCAGTGATGGACTTTTGGACAAATCCATCTCATCTTTGCATTTGCAAATCTAACCACCTAGATTTTGAATGGACAGCTCACCATGGGGCTGGAGACATCTTGGCATTCAGTCCATGGCTGTCCATGGCTTGTGCCAGGGAAGCCATGAAGTCCCTTTCCCTGAGGACTAACTACTGCTGCAGCAAAGTGATGTCCAGTCTGGAAAGTCTCTTTCTCTCTGATTCCACCTGCCAGAATGCAGGAGTGGAGAGCACCAGTTGCCACCCCAAGGGCACTTCCCAAGAACTAGAAGATGCCTCAGGGAGACAGTGGATTTGGGACTAACCTGGCTTTTGGGGCTGGTGGCCCAGGGTGACTCCTAGTGCCACTGCTCTCACTAGTTGGGGTTTGCCAGGGAGAGTGCAAGCTCCTATGATGCACAACAGGTCTGTGCATGGAGCTGACAAGTAGAATGGGGAACCAAGCACCCATTCTCCAGCTCACTCACAGATCTCAGCATTTTATTGTATGGACATACCTGATGTATCTTATGGTCTCTGAGAAGCATTGGAGGAGAATCACCTAGTGCTGAGAATTAAGCTGAGAACCAGCTCACAGAGAAGTGGCCACTTGGTTTGCCTAGCACTTTCCCATGTATTAAAACATGACTTTGTCAGGAGTCATAGAATCAAAGAATCAGTCAGGGTTGGAAGAGACCACAAGGATCATCTTGTTCCAAGCCCCCTGCCATGGGCAGGGACACCTTACCCTAGATCAGGCTGGACACAGCCTCACCTTAAACACCTCCAGGGATGTGGCTTCAACCACCCACCCTGGGCAGCCCATTCCAGGGCCTCACCACTCTCATCGTGAAGAACTTCCTCCTCACATCCAGTCTGAATCTCCCCACCTCCAGCTTTGCTCCATTCCCCCTAGTCCTGTCACTACCTCAAAAGTCCCTCCCCAGCTTTTCTGTAGGCCCCCTTCAGATACTGGAAGGCCACAATAAGGTCACCTGGGAGCCTCCTCTTCTCCAAACTGAACAGCCCCAACTCTTTCAGTTTGTCCTCACAGGAGAGGTGCTCCAGCCTCCTGGCCCTTCTCTGGGCACGCTCCAGCATGTCCACATCCCTCTTGTAATAGGGGCACCAAAACTGGACGCAGTACTCCAGGTGGGGTCTCACCAGAGTGGAGTAGAGGGGGAGAATCACCTCCCTCGACCTGCTGGCCACACTTCTCCTGATGCAGCCCAGGAGTCTCTGGAAATCAGTGGGAAAAATCCTGTCAAGTGTCACAGGCTTCATATCCACATTGTTGTGCATCTCTCCAAGCATTGCTCATCATTGTATTTCTGTTTTTCTCAAAGGTTCTTTTTCTTTACAGTGTGATGTCTTGGATCAGAATTTGTTAAATTTCCTCCCAGAACAAGAACATTCAGAAATTTATAAGATGTTGTCTTCTTGTATGCTTATGACGGATTCTGCCTCATCAGATTACCTAAAAAGTAAGTTTTATTTTATCTTCCCCAGTAAATAAAGCAGCGAGGCCAGGATAAAAATTTTCTCTCAGAAAGTGTATTTTATGTGATGTCTAATATAAAAGTTAGGTTCATAGCCATTTAAAAAGATGTTGCCACCTGGAATGACCCTTTGGTACTATTTTTAAGGGAAACTCATTGCTTTTATTTTCCTAGGCTAAGACTACTTGCAGTTATGTTAATTATTAAATATCGTATCTTTTGAGACAGCCAAGGAAAATAGGTTAGCTGATGGAAATGCAGAGTTCACCTGAGACAAATCACATCTTAATTGATATTTCTGCTTGTTCAAGATGCTGTTCAGAGATGTGCTAATGTCACATACCTTTGGTTTGCATTACAGTTGAAAAATATCTATAAAATCATTGTAATTATTTTTCAATGTGAATTTTTTTTTTTAAACTGTTCTACTTGCCTCTAGGAGGTATGGTCTAGGAAACCAGAAAACACACAATCATATAAGACATACTGCTGCTTAATCCACTGTCTGTACAAAACCTGCAGCTAATGGCTAATATGCCAAAGTTAATTTAATAAATATTTTTAGGTACATAGGCATAGTTTTTCAACATGAGATGTAGAACAGTTGTGACTTGTAGAAAACCCCAAAAAAAAAAAAGCTTATACAAGAAAGATCCAATTCTCTCCTTCACTACACCGATGCCACGGCAGTGTAACTCCTTGTGATGGAGATGGTGGAACAGTTAGTCTCCAAGTCTGTCCCTGAGCTGTGGATGCTGAACAACCTGCATCCCTGCAAGGTGCTTCCTTGCAGAGTCTCTGATCCTGCAGTGCATCATAGCACATTGGTGGTTAGGACTCTGAGTGCTAACAAGCTGCTCTCATGCTGCCAGTTGCAAGATGGGGGTTGGAAGACACCGTTGGTTGTGTTTAGCTTAAATAGTATATTTATTTCTTCTTCTTCTTCTTTTAACAATCCAGCTGACAATGAACTAGAGTTTTATTGTCATCTTCTGAGAGGAAGTTTGAACCCAAAGGAATTTCCAACATATGAATACATAAAATTTGTAGGAAATTTTCGGTCTTACAGCAATGGTAAGCTTTAATTGTTGTGTATACATGTTACTTTAGCTGTGTAAAATAAAATATAAATGTTGCTCCATTGAACAAGACAGGCTTGTAACTGAAAAGACTGCTTTTAACATTATGGGGTAAATTTTGCTTCACATGGATTTCGCAGCCAGTTTGCAATAGCTGGATGAATACCTCTGAAGAGTGAAGCTCTGTTAGTTGTTTTTGCTACTGCCCTTCATGTGTTTGCAGTGATCCTGGGCTCTGGTAAGTCCACAAATAATGACAGTTTCAGAGGAGGGTTTGTTTGTGCTCAGTAATACTGTGTGCTAAGACTGCACCTATTAGCTAAATAATAAGCTTGCTACCTTATCTGCTATCTTCCATTGAACACAAATAGTGTGCCAGAGCTGATGGTCTACCAAATCTGCCATCTCACCTGTCTCTGCAAAATTTTGGGGAAAGGGAAGAGTGCTGCGTAATTGAGTGTCTGCACTTGTCACCCCTCACTGCAATTAGGGGTCTCCTGTTGCTGCTATCAGAGTGGCTGAGGACACTTCCACCTGCCTCCCTCTCTATTTGCCATTTTGCATTCATCTCCAGCACAGCAGAACCCAATACTCTCAAAAAGAAAAAAAGGAAAAAAAAAAAAAAGAAAGAAATACAGTCAGCAGTGTTACTAAAGCACCGCAGTCAGCCTGAGGAAATGGTCTTTGAAGGAATGAAGAGCAGAATTCCTCCTCGCCCATTCCCTAACAAACAGATTGCTACACAGCCATTAGTGTCAGAAATGAAATACTCTTTTATTACTTTCCCTTCTCCTGCCTGCCCAAGTTTGCTTTAGTTACTTGCCTGATTGAACTCCAGAGTGGCATTTCCAAAGTTGCTGGTATTGTTCCAAATAGGTCATCCTCAGCAAAAAAATTCCCCACCGTGCTTTCCAAAAACCGCATGCCACACTGCGAAAAAAAAATGTCCCTGTCCCCATTTAACTTTCTGCTCTTGCTCCACATGACTAGAATAGAAACCAATGTGCAGGATGGAGAGATGTATTTCTTGTTTGGTGCCATCTGATTCAAGGCTTTATTTGTATAAAAAATGTAACTGCCTGGTATGCTTTCTAGTTTGAATGATGTGAAATGCTTCTGCCTGACAGACACACACATCAAGCTGTTCTGTTTTCTAGAGCAGAAACTGGATTTCAGGTGCTGACTCATAAGGATACATCTCTACCAGGGGAATTTCTGATCCATTTTCTTCAAGGATTTTCAGCCTTTTATTTTGGTGTGACCTTAATATTGCCCTCTTACCCACTAGGATTTTGTATCCCAGCATTTGTATTGGTGGCTGTTTCTCAGAAGAAAGGCAAAACTCGCATTACAGTTATCTTCCCTAGCTAAATGCATATAAATTAAATGGGAACATACTGATTTCAGAAGACCCCATATAATTTTCCAAAGACCCCAACTTATAACTTTCGAACAAGATGTGCTTTCTGCTTCCTTTTTAAAATTTTTCCCCTCTTCGTGTCACCTTTATCTAAGTCTCCTCTTTATTTTGTCTCTTACACTTTGTGCTCATTTCCGCTGAAGTCTGACCTTCCACTGCAGTCCGCCAAGGAGTTGACAGTCCCTGCCCTGTGAGATGTTGCCTTCTGGCCCCCTTCCCCTCTCATGGCACCTTTCCCATCCTGACTTCCCCGGTTCAGCACAGAACCTGGTGGAAATTATTTGCTTCACCAGTGTGTTCCCAGAACTGCTCTCCCTTGGCTGGAGGTTGCCCCCTCTGCCCTCTCCATCAGCCTGTCTCCTAATCCAGCCAGTAAACCACTTCCCAGCAAAGCTGGAATCAAATGCACCAGACTCATGATGTAGCAACAGCAAACTCTGTTTGCTTGGGAGCTGATAACCTTGGGCCAAGGACAGAGTGAGCAGCCGGAGGAGGGTGCCAACCTTCGAAGCGGCTGTTGTTGGCTCTGCTGGGCTTCTTGCGTCAGCTGTTTGCACCCTGAGCAATACATGGAGAACATCAGGTCAAGCAAGCACTGAACAAATGCAACCATCCTTTGGGCAGCTTTAGAGCCCCAGGGCTAGGGGCAAGCAGCTGTGCTTTGGCACGAGGACTTCAGACATGGATACCTTTGAGCATCAGACGAGGACAGTGGTGGGCTGGATTCCTGCCTCTGCTTGACCATTCACACCCCAGGGTGCTCCATTATTGGGCACTGACCCCCTAGCCCATGCACTCTATGTCTGTCACTTGCCAGATCTGCCAGGAATTGCTCTCTTCCTCACATTGAATAAATACCCTTACTCTCCAGGCGTGAAGCCAAGAGGGCAAGAATGACAGAGGTGGGAAGGGTGGTGGGGGAGAGATGTATCACTCACAGGGCACTTCTTATCCCATGTGTATAGGATCAACTAGCCCCAAACCCTGCATTTGTAGGTGATGGAAGAAGGATAAGCTGGAGATAAGAAAATTTTTAGCTGGGGGAGAAAGACACAAATTGCAAATTAAGCTAAATTAGCAGGAGACATTCCTTATGAATGTATTCAAGAATGCTTTTCCCTGTAGCTTTTTCACAGCAGTGGAAGTGTGATCATGTTTTTACATATGGGAGACTGATACAGGATGTTCTTCTCTCAATACAAATCTCTGCCATTCCTTTTATAGCCACCCAATGCCAAATCCTGCCTTCATTTCCAATGGTTTTATGAGTGTACTCTGAGTCCACCCTGCCTGCACGGTCCTGCCACAGGGACATCAGAAGCCCTGTGGCTGGAGAGCCTCCTTTATCCATAGCCAGGCTGTATCGCATCAGAATGCCATCAGGATAATTAACTATTTCACTCTTATTAATGTAAAGTCATGGCACTGACAGTCCTAATGAATCTTTCACCTTTCCTTCTCCCTTAAACTTGCTCATTGCTCATATAATGATGGTATGTGGGAGAAAGAAGGTCATGCATGCTGGGGTCCCAGTGACCTTGCCCCTTCTGTCTTCTCTTGTATCTTCTCTGTTAATGACAGTGTGCCTTATGGCTGAGAACACCATATAGAGATGGGTTTGAATGTATTAATTTGAAGGACTGAGGCTTAGAAAGCCAGTTAGGGGCTTAGCTGCTCTCCCTAACTTTACTGGAAGCTCTAGTGCTTTAAAGGACATTGTACAAAGATGCCAAAGAGATTTTTTTTTTTTCTGCTAAAGTAGAACAAATACCTGATATGTACCAAGGTGACTTGTCACCAGGTTTGCCATCAGGGAGCTAGATAAAGTACAACCTTGCATTGAACTCATGCTGCTGCCCCAGAGGAGCGGTCACTGGCATCTTACCCATCCCAGAAGAGGCAGGGAGATGTATGTGCAGTCCACAGAAGTTGCCTGGGAAAGTTCACATAGCTCAGGGCATGTGTTCAGTCTTTCAGAAGATCACTGTCCCTAGAGCTCCTGAGCTCAGCTATAGCTGGAGGCTAGAGAAGCTGCACAGCCAGAGTTAGCGGGAAGGTCCACGCTTGGAGTGGTCACAGGAATGGTGTTTGGGAAGCCATACTCTGTAACCCCTGCTGCAAGGATGTTTCTGCAGCTGTGTCTACAACAGGGATGTGACACAAGCTGCCTGCACGTGAACAAAGCCCCCTCGTTAGCTGTGCCCAAGCAAGAATGGCCGACTAGCAAAACAGCAATGCAAGCTGTGCAGAGGGACTGCATGAGTCACTGGCTGTGCTAAATCACATACAAGAGATTTGATGTTCCATTTGGGGCGATTATATAATCATCATTAATTAAGCTTCAGTGAGAAAAGCAGGACTGTAACCTGATGTGAAGACTTAATAGTCCCTTGAGAGGAGGAGAAGCAGCCCATGGGCCACTCAGAAGAGGAAGGTGGAGTTTCCTCTTTGTTTCTGTGAGAAATGCCTACTTGGTATCAGAGCAAGGGGTTTTGGAGGTTCTTTTTAATTTGAAAATAGGAACTCTTTTCAATATGTTTATATATTTCAGGTTGTGGTTCTGTGATCCAGATTTAACAAGAGAGATGAAAATATGCACACATCTGAGGGAGCTGAGTGCCATCAGTGTGCCCGATGACCAGTAGTACCTGATAAGGGACAGAGTCGTGTCAGCGCCACGGTTGCAGTGGCTCCCATCCAGTTTTGCCTGAGGGCTGAGAGGGGAGACAAGTAATAAAGCTAACCCTCAAAAAAACCCCAAGGAAATTCTTAGTTCACAGTAAAAAGTGTCATACTATGTGAGAATAAATTATTTTACAAAGCTGCTTAATAGCTCACTCTGATAAGAAAAGATAAGGTGAGCTGGCTTTACCCCTCCTGGCAAGGTTGTTTGTACATTTGTAAACAGAAAAAGATCTCTCATAATTATATAACCAAATATTGGCTATGGTATCCTATTTCTAAGGTGGTATATTTGCTTTAAATCTCCTGAAAGGGACAAAGCCAGAGTCATGCCTTTCAAATTGTTCAGCAGCATCTTTAAAGCAGCAGATCCATTCTTTCATCCAAAATGCCTGAAGTTTCCCTCTTGAAGGAGGAGGTAACTGCTACGTGAAAAGAGTTCACGATCAAGTCATATAATGAAATATTATAGTGGAATATAAAATTGTGCATTTTTGTACCCAATTACACGGAAACTCATGAAGTATCTGGTTACTGGGTGCTAATAATAGCAGATACTCTAATGCTAGCTGATTTATCTCTCAGAGTTAAAAATAACCATCAAGAAAATTGTTACACTGAGGAGAACTGAAAAAAACAAACTAAAATCTCTTCACTCCCAGAAATACTAATTCAATCTGAATTCCTTTTTAAAAGAAATAAACAGATTTATACAGGAGATACATTGATCTTGAGCCTCCATAAGCATATGCAGAAACAGCTGATAACAAGAATAACTCAAACTGAAACGAATGTTTTGATCAGAACTGACAGCTGCATATTATTATTTGCTATTAACAGTATTGTCAAAGCTGCAGCTAGCAATCTGCAGTGCTTATGCTGGGCTTTCTACAGGCACTTAAAAAAAAAGGCACCATTCCTATCTTAAAGACCTTACTTGAGGTTCACATCAACACAGGATGGAGAGGGAAGAAATAGGAGGAGGAAAGAGGAGAGAGTAAGTCAAAGCAAACAAGTGATGTACGCATACATCACTGTTACTTGTCCAAAGCTAGTCTGGATTGCCACTAGGACTTTAAATTTCTTCATTATATGTACTAATTGTTGAATATTCTGTTTATCTGCAGTCTGAATTTATTTACATGAAACAATATTGATTTTATTTTTTTTCTGATCTGTTTGGCTTGTATGTTCTGGAACCATTGTTCAGTTTGTTTGACAGTCACTAAAACCAATTCTTTAAACATTAACATCTACCGACAAAACAGGGAGGAAGGATTTCTTCTTTCAAATGTCGTAAAGGAGAGGTTTGCTGTTATAGGAAGAATGTGTTTAAACATCCCAAGTTAAAATAAGATGACCCAGCAACTGACTGATGTACTATTATTAACTGAATAATGTGGCAGATGGGGTTTTTTAACCATGTTTTCATTCATTTCATGTGGCATGATTTATATCCCTGAGGATAAAAAACCTTTTTGTCTCTGGTAGTTAAAGGCTTAGTTCCTTACATATATTATTTATTTTTAACATCTTCTTGCCTGTATATAAGCAGACTGGTTTCTTTCTGTCTTCTTCCATGATATTTGCAGGAAATGTAATACTTCTACAAAAGAATTTTCTGGTGGCTGTAGGAGCATTAGGTCTGATAGGTAACCACAGAAACTATTAAATTCATGGTAAGGATCATCAGCTGACTGATATATGTGAGACAACTGTTTCACCTTTCTGATTATTTATCCTTGTCACGTGACCTTCTAAGTCCCTGCTTAGGATATTTTGTACAGCTCATTTAATTGTGAAACAGCACACATGCCCTCATTCAACCAACCTCAACTCTTTATAGCCAGCATAACATTTTCATCAGGTTCCTTTCAACAAAAACACTCAAGACCTGTATCTGACTTTTAAATGTTAATATCATCATAGCCTCAGACTTCATCCTTTATTTTCCATTCCACTATTTTTCTGTGGGGCCCTCAGTCTGCCTACTGAACTTTGCTACTTCAAGGTGTTGTGTGTTTCTTTTAAAGAGACTTAAGAGAACTATGAAGTATGTTATTTTTCAGAAGGCACACTTTAAAAAATTACAAAGACTTTTAAAATTTTGTTGTTGTTTGGTTTGTGTAATGAATGGTCTCTTGTTCTGACTACACTTTAAAATTTGCCAACAAAAAAAGCTGAAAATTGCTGACTGGCTGCAAGAGCAGAGCAGAACAGTTGAGGCAGTTAGAATCATAGAGCATAGTTAGAGCTGTAGAAAGAACAGATAACAACAAAGTCAGGCAGGCAGCAAAGTAATTCAGAAACAAATATGGATTTTTTTTTTCTTTCAGTTACTGTCCTTTTCAAATCAAGATAAACATTTCAAGGTGGTGGCTACCTCTTTGCATCACCAAGGCTTTTAATAATCTGGACTTTGTCAAAGGAAGCTGAGTATGGAGATGGCAGAGCAGATGTTCAAAGACTATATCTTTCAGCCAGGCCAGTTCTAGCTCATCTCCTTGAGCTTGTTCATTTGTTGCTACTTAAGTTCAACATTCCCAAATGTTGCCATTACCCTTTTAGTATTGCATTTACCTCTTAGTAATATAAACCCACTTTGCAAATGCCACATGAAGGGATATATTCTGCTCTTTTCTGGGAACGCATCTCAGGCTCATGGCTGTTTGCATCAAACAGCTGATGTGAAAAAGCTATTGCTGTCTTTGGTACAACATGGTCTCTACTCAGTCTCCACTTTCTTCTGCAGCTGATGTCATTTGGAAACCCATGGATTCACTCAGTTGGTTAACTTATCTTACTGGTGCTTCACAGGCTGGGCATTCTTACCTTATTTTCATATCTTAGAGCCTAGCCTAAAAACATTTGCTACTAAACTTGGCTATTAGAGAGATAAATAGCCCCATTAACTTCAAATGTGACAACATATTACATGGTAAACTTGGAAGTAACATTTTACAAGGCACTTAATGTGGGTTTATAGCAATTTTATTAATTTTTAAACAGTATTGACTAGAAAATCGACAGAGTTGCACAATATAATCATATCAGAGATGGATCAATAGCTTTTTACTCCTGTTTCCTGTAGCTCCTAACTCTTTCTTCTTTTTTTTTTTTTCCCTCCTTCTCTTGTATTAATAATCCCATAGAAACTCTCATATATGCACATAACCCCAGGAGCAGAATGAGAATGCATATTCCTAGGAAGTCCCCAGAGCAAGTGTGCTTCGCTGGTGAAAGGAAAATTTTGCCCATATATTTTATCTCAATATCCAGTCAGCCATGCCCTCCAGACTCAACTGCAAAAGGAGGCTGTAATCTCTGTGGATGTTCACATCCCCAGATGAGGAATTTTTCTTCCTCTTTATTGGCATAATATATATATTGTACACACAATGGCCTAAACCAATTAATTACAGGTGTGAATTTTCCTCAGAGTACTTACTTTTCTGTCTCATACCTTTCTACCCTTGTTATCAGCTATATATTGATATTCAAAGGCTTTCAATAGGTTGAAGTGGGCTCCAAAAGCACATGTGATAAGTTGAGGCTTCTTCCATCTCTGCAATTTATGCTAGTGAACTAAAGCCCAGTGCAGTAAGCACCCTAGGATAAAAATAAATAATTTCTCCCCACAGAGATATAAGCCTCTTCGTTTTCACAGGAATGGACGTGCTTATCCCTGCTTTCCCTTGTGCAGAAGAGATAAACAGTAGGAAACTTTCACAAAGTTGTATATAGGGGCATAATAGAAAGAAATGATAGTTTTACATTAGCATTAATCCCTCTTAGCATTAGATTAACTCACTGATGAACTCTGACTGCTAGATAGGACTGTCTTCACAAAGACAGTTGGCATTGTAGGACAAAAAGCCCAAGAGGCCTGCCCAGCTACCACTGCAGATGAGCACATAGCTTTTTCCAGTGATGTGGGAGTGGGAGTACTATCTCTAAAGAGATCAAATTTGGGTGAAGAATTTGCATTATGACATTGCGACAGGAGAGTGAGGACTAGTTTAAGGCAACTCTTTCTTTTGGCAGCATATCTCTGTGGCCAGAGGTGCTTGTGCTCTCTCAAAGCAATGCAAGAGCTGTGAAATCATGAGAGACATGTAAAAAGCCAGACACAAAATCTGTAGCCATATTGCATTCAGTTTTTCCTTCTGCCCAGTGTTTCAGAAGACAGCAGGCCACCTGCAGACTCACCAGAAATGCCCATCTCTGGAAGCCAGTGCCAAACATGGGATCCTCTTTGCTCTTCTTAAAAACAAGGGGAAACTGAGCACCCTGGGAACAGTTTTCCTTAGATGCAGAAATGGATGGCACACTTCAGCAGCAAGAATCACAAGCAGCCTCTTGCTAGCTCTGTGAAGGCTTCCTAGCCGTGGGCCTCAGTGTTTTGCCACTGATAACTTGATGATCTCTCTACAGCTCCCTCTCTTGCCAATGTTTTTTTTTTCACTGCCTCATGGAAATTAGTGTGCTAAGCATGCTGCAGGCTTTTTTTTTTCTTGTAAGTGGTGAAAAAGAGCAATTGTTTTCATGAGGTTTCTTTCCAAAAAGCTGATTTATGCTCTGTAATATTGTTTGGCCTTATTTTTATCAGGATTAACCTATAAGATTCATACTTGAAGTTAAGCTGTGATGTTTTTCTGCCTAACATGACTGACTTGGATTTAAATATATGCATATCATCTTTTAAAGCTTTTAGAGCACTTCTCTGAATAAAATTAGTATTAGTACACTTGAAGTGTGCAAAATATTCACAGAGAGCAAATCTTATATAGGGCTTGACTCCATGTCCTGTTTTTTTTTTTCTTCCTACCTAGTGCCTAACTCCACTTGCAATGGCTTTGACGAGGCTGTCCCAAGGGCTTACAGAACATCCCCGGGAAAGCAGATCTGCTTCGTTGCGACTGTTCGTTTGGCAACGCCTCAGTTCTTAAAGGTAAGTGCATACCATGGGTACCATTCATTTCAGGACTTCTCAAAACACTTTCAGACAGGGTGACACACAAACTTCTTAGTTTTGCTAATTGAATGGATTACAGATACCACATTTCATGCATAAAAATCCAGTGAAGAGGATTATCAGTGGAAGCCAAGATCTGTGAATGTGGTGTCTCTTCTGCTTGCCTTGCACAGGAAATGGAAACCTTCCTTGCATTGGGAAATGCAGTGTCACTTTCAAATTGTGTTGTGTGCTGCTTTTGGTTCCAGTAGTGGGGCCACCAATCCTTTCATTTGTGCCCCTTGGTGTCTTTGAGTGACTGCAGCTAGTTTCCCTCCTCCCAGATCCTGGTAGCAAGATGTGGTAGTATCTTAGAATCATAAAATGGTTTAGGTTGGAAAAGACCTCAAAGATTATCCAGTTCCAACCCCCCACCATAGGCAGGGACACCTCCCACTAGATCAGGATGCTCAAGACCTCATCCAGCCTGGCTTGAACATCTCCAGGGAGGGAGCAGCCACAACCTCCCTGGGCAACCTGTTCCAGTGTCTCATCACCCTCACTGTGAAGAACTTTTTCCTAACATCCCATCTAAATCTCCCCTCTGCCAGTTTGAACCCATTTCCCCTCATCCTGTCATAACAAGACCTTGTGAATAGTCCCTCCCCAGCCCTCCTGTAGGCCCCTTTCAGATACTGGAAGGTTGCTATAAGGTCTTCTCAAAGCCTTCTCTTCTCCAGGCTGAAAAGTCCCAACTCTCTCAGCCTGTCCTCATAGCAGAGGTGCTCCAGCCCTCTGATCATCTTCCTGGCCCTCCTCTGGACTCTCTCCAGCAGTTCCATGTCCTTCTTGTGCTGGGGGCTCCAGAACTGCACACAGTACTCCAGGTGGGGTCTGATGAGAGCAGAGTAAAGGGGGAGAATCACCTCCCTTGCCCTGCTGGTAAGCTGCTTGTGGAAATAAAGATAGACCACCCAACCTTATGCCTGACACTGTGATTCCCTAATTAACAAATGTGAGCTACTGCATCAGGTATCTTGTCCTCAGAGCTTAAGAGGTTTTTATTCTAATTGAGACGTAGCTGGTATGAAATCAGTGCTTTCTTGGCCTGGCGCCGTTACTGCTCTGGGACTTGCAGGGCACCCTTGACTGATTCATGGCCCTGGTAGGAAAGTAGAGTGCCTTCTGAGTAAATGAGGACACTTTCCATAAATCTTAACCACAGTAATCATATTATTACCAGAGGTTGGAATTTGAAAGCAAATTCCCTTGTCTTTGGGTAGCTAATATCTCAAGATTAACGGGTAGCAAAATAGGCTGTATGTGGCGATAAGCTGTCCAGTGTAAGGAGGGAAGCAGCTATTGAACAACCCAGAGAAGGTGTTAGCTGCTGTGAAATCCTAGACACCAATGAATTCGGTTCACCTGGATGATTTACTTAAACCTAGCTGGCTTAGGAAGGCAGAATTAGTAATTTGTTTGCACACAGCAATGTTTTGCATGTTGCACCTTGAACTTTATGGTGTGTTCTTGGCATCAGCAATGATTTGGGCATAAACTGGAGAGGGGAGGAGAGAGGCGTTTAAGATATGCATGAAGCTTTTTGATTCTGTATTGCAAGCAACTTTAATCAACTTTGTGAGCATTGATATGTATCCAAAAAACACCCAATGACAGCATACCTCAGCTTGTCTTCTTGCCCCCAGAGGTTTTAAAGCATTGGTGGTCTGAAAGACTTCTCTTCCCAGGAGAGACAGCAGAAAGAGAAGTGGCAGTGGAGACAACAGGAGGGTGTTACTGAGCCCACAGCATAAAGGGTCACAACACCAGGGAGCAGGAGGACAGTAGCACTGGGGCCAGTAGGCAGTCTGTTCTTATCAGTGATGACTGAGACATGGGGGGACATTTGTAACCCTGCTCCTAAGCACTGATGCTGGCAAGCCTCAAGCCAGGAGTCTCCAGGCTGACTCTAGGCAGCTTGTGTATCTGGAACTGCTAAAGAGTTTGATCACTCTGAAGACCCATAGCTGTCCACAAACAAAACTGTCTTACCAACTTTCTTCTCACCGAGTCAGGTACTTCAGTCTTCTCAAACGTGCATCTTTCCTGAATGGAAATTTGATTCTGCAGTTCTATCCCAGAGAAACCAGGACACTGAGGAACAGTCTCGGCTGTTAAGGCCATATACATCACAAGATTTTTCTAGTTCCTGCAAAAATGTTTGCAGTGATAGATACAATAGATTGCTCTCTGAAATTGCCAGAAAACCTGTGAATCCTGTGTTTCCTCCTCTTATGCACTGTATATTTATAGCTAACAAAAGCTAGATGAAGTAGAGAGGTGTAGCTGCAAGTCTCAGAAAGAGTAATTTCTTCACCATACAGGAGATGTGCATCGTGGAAGAACCTCTAGAGGAATTCACATCAAGACACAGTCTGGAGTGGAAATTTTTATTTCTGGATCACAGGTTGGTGACAAGAAAAGCACTCTCGGCTGTGTTCGGTGTTTGTCTACTGCTATTTTAGTAAGAAAAGTCCTCTCAAACAGCATTATGTTTCACATCTAAATTGCATGAACAGAGTGGCAACCACTGAAATTCCTACAAAATGTATTTACTATTTTACCCTGCTTTTATTTTTATCAACCCTTAAAAAACAAAAACTACTCTTTATCTCAGGCCAGATTTGTAATTAGCTTGTTCTTGTTTCCTTTAAAATTATCGATGGACCAAAGCCTGTCACACAACAAAATCATCCAATTATTTTACAGCTGCAGAAATCATTCCTTCCAAATCCAGCCATTGATTGCGTGTATGCAATTCCCACTGAGTTATGGAGGGAATTTCTGTGTTGGCCTGAGGCAACCATACTGGCAAAGGTACAAAGCAACTGCCTCAGCACACCACTGATGAGCTCTGCAGGCACCCAGGGAAGCAGCACAGATGATCTCACCTCCTGCCTCCCCAGTCCTGGGAGATGATGGGTTCTTATCACCTTGCCATGCCATTTTCTCTTGTGCGTGTTCTCCTGTAAGCTGCAGCAGTGCCTCTGACCAAGGATAGTCATGAATGACTCCCTCACAGTGGATTCTTGTGTGAAGGGCCCTAAGAATCCGAGTTCCTTTCCACGAGCACATTTTCCCTGGGAAGATGGTGTTGTCATGGCCTTGTCCCTTGCGGGGTTGGTGCCTGCCAGCACTGCTGTGCCCATCTGGGCATCATGGGCACAAAGTGGGGGCAAGTCAGGATCTGATCCCTTGTGGAGGCAATTGAGAGCAGATGTGGGTTTTCTGCATATTCGTGGCATGGTTTAACTGATGTTGCGCTGTTAGGTTATAGGCTGGACTTGATGAGGTCTTTTCCAGCCTCAGTGATTCTGTGGTTTTGTGAACTGCTGTTTCTTCTGTGGTTTATGAATTCACCTATATTGTGCCTAACTGCAGAGCACCGCCAATTATAGGATACTTGCCTTTTGAAGTGCTGGGTACTTCTGGCTACGACTATTACCATATAGATGACCTGGAGCTGCTAGCAAGGTGCCACGAACACTGTAAGTATGGCATAGCCCAGGTTCCTGTCGAGTCGCAAGGATACTTCTTGCAGTGAAATGTATTTTCAGTTGAAGTTTATTTAAACTTGGAAGGGTTTGACCCTTGCCTCACATGCATATGTCTTAGTGGAGTTACAGCAGATTGAGGGCACCACAGCTGATTGATGTCTGGGCCAGACTTATCAAGCTCTGAATAATACAGTTTTATCTCCTGTATCCCCAGATGCAGTCAGTGAGCCTCACTGCATGGATAAAATACACCAGACTAGACACTTGCTTTACTAACAAAGAATATAGAGGAGTAGTTTAAACAACCTTATTTTGTAAAATTCTTGCCTAATGAACAACTAATGTTGTTCATTTTGTATTTGGCATTATCTGTGATTATTTAAATACAGTCTGTAAAGATTTAAATGAAAAACTCTTTCAGTAAGTAAAGAAAAGAAGGCAATGCTTTTCAAGTATTTGCTTACAGAATTGGCTGGAACATCTCAGTTTGCCATCTCTGGGTGACCTGAAAATAGCCCATCAACATTAGTTTTCACATGTTCACATTAATGTATAGAAAGGCTAAATATGTGCATGTTCGGGAACGCCCTGAAATGACTGGAGGGAAAAGGAGACATTAATTTTGTCAGTGAATCTTTGAAACCTTATTTACACTCCAGTTTACCACATTTCCAATTCTTGTCTGTCTGTGAATTTTCCTTCTGCTTCAAATTATTTTTTTCTTTTTGCACAATATTATCTTCTATACTCACTTCACTCTGAGTCCATCTGCTCACAATACTCATCTTTCAAACCTTTTTATCCTGTACTTTTCTGCTACAGAACTTAAGATGATCACTCTTAGAAATTAATCCCAGATGGCTAATTAAGTACTATGTGATCAGCACATAAACCAGGGTAAGATACAAGTTTAAGTTGTAGCAGATATTAATGCATTATTGTCCATAGTTAAGGTGAATTGTACTGTGTAGGAATCTACCATTTGAAGTGTCAGAAAAAGGCACCTCCTCATGTAGATACCTGCTCTGTCATATGACTGATGGGACTAGCCACTCAAAAGGTGCCTAGACTTGTTACCTCCTTTGGGAATCAGTGGGTCCCTAGATACCTTTGTCATACTTTCCACATTTCACACCATTTTTATGTCATAAATTGTGCTACAAGCTGTGTGTATTTTCTGCTGACAGTGATGCAGTTTGGCAAAGGGAAGTCGTGCTGCTACCGGTTTCTGACCAAAGGACAGCAGTGGATCTGGCTCCAGACCCATTACTATATCACCTACCACCAGTGGAACTCCAAGCCAGAGTTCATTGTGTGCACGCATATGGTGGTAAGGTATGGAAAATCCTATCAATCAGTGAGGGCTAGAAGGACACTAAGATAAGGGCATCTTCATGAATGCTGAAATTTTATCTTAGAGAAAATGGTGTCTTTTATGTAACAAAAAAAAAAAATCCGACAGCTCTCTGAAGGATATATGTTCATTATAGAAAAATGATCAGACTGAACCTTACTTTATCTTAAGCTTTATTTGTCAGTCAGGAGTTTAGGGGTAGATTAATGTAAAATTTTCCATTTTGTGCAAAAATAGGAAATAGATCCTCTAACTGTTCTAACAATCAGTTAAGCTCTAATCCTTACACTGTTCTTCAACAAGATGTGTGGAATTTTCCAATGAACTGATAAAGAGGTTGTAGGCTGTGAACTTGACCTTTATATATGCTTCTTTAATATATTAACTTGTAATTTAAGCTGTAAAACATTACAATCATTTGCTTCTCTGTTTGCTTAAAGCACATTTTATGAACTATAACAGTACTGTGTTGACACATACAGTTTTATCTTGCATTCAGTTATGCAGATGTTCGCGTGGAGAGGAGACAGGAGATGGGCTTGGTAGAGGTGTCCTCAGAGGTTGTGTCCTCAGCACTAAAGGTACCAAGAGAAAATATTTTTCTCATGCATATATGTAGCAATCACAACTCATTCCTATGTTAACATCACTGAAGACTCCAGCATTGCCTTTCTGGGTGAATTCCCGCAACTCTAGAATTCACTCTCACTTGAATAATTTAAAAATAATTTGAGTAAGCTAATGGAAGGATAAACCTGGAGATTAGTAACAGCTACAAATTAAGTGGAACATGGGCAGGGGCAATGTGAGATATCTCCACCTTTCCTTGCAAGGTACTACAGTGTAAAGAGTAGTTTGGACATGTTCTGGCAAACAGCCTTCTTGACTGCACCTTGGTGATCTGCTGAGGGAAGAAAGAAAAGCTCCTCCTTGGTGCACAGCTTAGTATCTCACAAAGGCTGCATTGCATGTCACATCCAAGTTAAGAAAAAATGAAAGATTCAGGCACAAAATTACTATGTCAGCAACTTGATACTTATTTCCAACTCTGTGACAGCTTTTGTGAAATGATTTAGTTACATACTATTTGGAAGGGACATTGACACTTGGATCTAGGTCTTCTGCTGGCTTACTTAGAATTAGTTCTGCTTAATTTGTTTTAGGACAGCCAAAGAACTGGACATGCAACCATTGCTAAATGCATTTCAACATGTTTTTATCCTGGCAGATGGAATAGCTGTTCCCTTTTCTTGGTTTTTTTTAGGATAGCAGTGCCAGCTTGGATCCTGAACAGCACTTTAATGCACTTGATATTGGTGCCTCAATCCTCAGCACTAGTCGGACACCCTCAGTGTCATCCAGGAGCTCACCAAAATCTTCCCACACACCCAAGTCAGACCCAGCATGTGAGTAGCATTTCTGGATTACTGCATTGTTTTTTTAATTTAACACAGTTAAAGAATGTGTACCTGTATACCACAGCTGCTAATTGAGCAGTTATTCATGGGGTATCGACAATACATGTTTGTCACTGACAACAAAGTCCAAAATCTGAAATAATGACATCCAAGAGGGAATGTTCTAGAGCAACTACTTATACACTGGAAAATGAGTAGCAAGACTAGCTGTGAGACCTTCTGTTTTTTTAACCTGCTATGAAAATCAGGACTTCTGTCTTCAGATTTGAGGGCTCAGTATGAGCAACGTGACTAGACTTACATAAATAATAACAGTCTGTGAGCAGTTCTCTTCTGGCCAAGATACAGGATACTCCAGCCTTTATTTGGGCACATATTATACACTCTTTCTGCTCCCTGGTCTGGAAGAAAGGCTGCTGAGCTAACCTAAATTTACAGTTATTCAGCCCATGTAAAGGGAGTTACAGCTGGTTTAGAACAGCTCTTGGGACCTTTTGCTCTATTCATTGGAGCACAGAATCATAATCTGTCTCTTTTATCTTTGCCCAGGCCCTCCTTATCAGTTTAATTTTACTGCCATTGAAGTCAACAAGAACAGCCTTGACTCCCACTGGAATTTAACTGGGACATAAACCATTTCTAGCTAGGTTTTGCTGTAATTCTCATTTTAAACAGGTATGATTTCCAGTGTGTGAGAACTCACCAGTACTTTCCTTGCAGCTACACCAACAAAGCTGATTGCAGAGTCCAACACTCCCTTGCCAAGAACACCAAGCACGCAGCAGGATTTATCTGTGCAGAGACTCAGTCAACCTGCTACTCTTCAGGTAACTTCAGAAAGAGTCACCAAAACAGGCAGATAGTATAAAGTATATGCCACCTACGCAGCTTAGCAAATGAAAATGACTTACACAAAAGCTGTGGCATTAAAAGAAACCTAAAACTTAAAGAGGGCAAACTTCTAAATACAGTTTTGTCTCGTTTTCAACCTAGGTTTCTTTGCCTTCTCAGGCTCCATGTGAGCTTCTCCCACAGCAGTTGCTGCCTCAAGCAACTTTCCAAAATCAGACTGCACCTCTGGCACAGGTTAGTTGGGGATTTGGAAGAGGAATAGGTCACTTGCCTATCTTCTGACATTTTCTTATTTCATCCAGGAAATAAATTAATTGAGTCTAGGTTTTGGGGGGCTTTTAGGTTATCTCCTTAGCAACCAACATCTGCAGATCTGCCAGCTCTCAAACCATCTTAAAATATTGTGGGAAAGGAATCTGAATTAAACACTTCTGTTTAAACATGGAACTGTGTACAGGCACACAGAGCAAAAGCCCAGGGTCAGGTACATATAGCTTCAGGGGCACACATGTATCTGTTTCATAGGAGGGGTTGAATCAAAACAATGGGTTAACCTATCTGTTCCCCCAACACAGAGGTGAGGGAAAAAACAACACACAAAGAAAACCCTCCTCGCTGAGACAAAGAGAATGTGATGAGTTTACTCAATAAATGAGAATACAGTGCACAATTACCTTAGCCTATTTGCAGGAGAAACACAGCAGAAAGCAGAAGCAAGCAAGCTAAAAACCCAAACCAGGGAGCTATTTCCCATCCCTCCTTGTCCCACTGCCATCTCAGAAGAGCCAACACCCAAAACACAGAACTCGAAAGAAGCAACAAGAACAGGAAGTCTCCCATATTAAAATCTGAACTTCAAACCCCGTAATACCTTGCTCCAGCCAGCACTTTCATTTTGAAGCTGGCATGAGTCAGGATGGTATGAATAGCAACAGAACAAAACTCAGCCTATGACAAGAACAAAACCAAAAAGATAAAGTGTTTTAAACTTTGCATCTACAGCTCCCATCAAACTCAAGTTCACAATGAGAATTAAAAACAATTTTAAAAACCAAAAAACACAAAGATTCAGTCCTCCTGGAAAAATCCGTTTGTCTGGGCTGAAGCAGAACTAACCAGCAATGAGGGACATACAACAAAAACCCTTTTTTTGAGTGTGCCATAACAGTGAGGATGCTGCTAGAGACAGATTTCTCCAGTTGAATTTATGAATCCTTATCTCAGAAGCAAGTGGTGGCCCAAAAAGACACTTTAGTGTTTCATTAGCAGTGGATTTTGAAGAAACAAAATTGAGTACCAGGTTCTCTTTATCCTGTTTCTCTTATGTGGTCATGCTGTGATGATACACCCCATCACTCCCTGATTTTAGAAATTATACAGTCCTGGATCTAGGGTGCTTCTACTATTGGTACCATATACTCCCTCACGAGATCCCAGAGTTTCTTCCTGTAGCATATAAACCACAGAAAGTCCTGAGGATCTTCACTTTAAAACAACAAAATCTCATTTATCTTCTATGTTTAATATTCTTTTCACAACTCCACATCAGTATGCAGTGAAGAAACAGCATATCAATTATCTGCTCTGAGCATTCCTTACAGATAGTTCTCTCTGTTATTCATTAAGGCATTTCCAATCATTCATTTTATTTATTATAAACCCATGTGAGTTTTGCTCGACTTTTTTCTACCCCCCTTTTAGCCAGGGTCTTGGGCTGGCTAAATGTCTCCGAAAGGAAGAGGGCTGACTTGGGCTGGGTAAATGTCTCTGAAAGGAAGATGGCTGGCTTGGGCTGGGTAGATATCTCTGAAAAGAAGAGGGCTGGCTCAAGTTGGTCTGCACAAGCAGCCCTCTTCCTGACTGGCAGCAAAGTCACAGCAATGCTCCAGGCAAAGCTCAATGTGGACCTTCACCTGATTTGGAGCAGGGAAGTAGAACCAGGACATTGCAGCTCAGGTTGCTGAGGCTCACACCCCATAGTGATACTCCTGGGAAAGGTAGCAATTCTCCACAGGTTTGGATGATTTTCATAAACTATTGATCACTTTCTTAGTTGCTTACTTCACACCTTAAAATAATAAACATGCCAGTCTACAGCAAGATAATCCATTATTTAAAAGACAAGCCACCTGCAGCACAGAGCAAATGAGTCAGGAAACCCAAGTACATGTGCTTCCCACCATGAACATTGCCTCAGTCTCCTAGCTGACCATTTCCCAGCAGTTTAGTGGCAGAACACAAGCTTGTTGCTTTTATAAATAGCCTGGCTGGATGCCCCGATGCCAGCCCATGAAGAGGAGCTGCATAGGTTGCTCCCCGCTGCCTTTCTGCCACTCACCTTCAGCTGAAGGTCACTGACGGTGGGAGCTGAAAGGCAATGTATGAGCTTGGCCACACAGAGTCCCAGCACCCTGACAGGCATCCGTGATGCTAACATGTGGCTATGGGGCAGCAGCAGGGGAGGAAAGACATTTTAAGTGGACATGACTGCATCTGCAGCAAGCAGCCAGCTCCTGCCCTCAGGCACCATCTGCTTGAACTTTGATTAGTTTTTAGTTTGAGCAAAGGTTGCAATGGTTTTGCCTCTCCTGAAATACAGTTTTAGCATCTGCCATGCTTGTCTCAAGGAATAGACAGCACACTACTAGATGTCACCTGAATGTAAATGGTTTACTTTAAAGCAAGTGCTCCCTACTAGAATATTTGTTTGTTTGCCTTCCTCATTGTAATAAATTAAAAATCCCCTACAACACAGCAGATGCTAATGACTGAATAATAATTAGCACTAATAATCCATTTGGGATGGCGCAGGTGTTATTCAGAAGACAGAAAGAATGAACAAGTTGTTCAGTGAGCTGCAAAACTAATGAAACCTGGTTTCCCAGGGGCTGCATCTTGAAAGGCTGGTGCACGGACTTAGTTTTTCTCACAAGAGGAAGGGACAAGTGGCTCACTCTCTCCTTTGCTCAGTTAAACCTTTCCTGAAATTGCAGCAACCTGCTCTTTTTAAGATCTCACAACTGTGCTGCATGTCTCTAGTCTCTAGCACTGGCCTATAAGGATTGGAATTCGGAAGGCAGGCAAAAAAAGAAAGGTTTAAAGAAAACTGAGCTTAACTCTTTTCTTTACCCAGTTACCGTTGTTATGGCAAGTGTAGGAACAAGATATCTTTCAGATTTCCATCTTTTTGTTCATCAGCCCTGAAATGCAGAACCGTCTCAACACACTCGGGAGACATAGGGTCCCTCCCCTAACTGCAGCCTCCCAGCACAGAGATTGCGAATAACCCTGGTACATTGGGCTGGCTCTCAGTAGAAATACTCCTCCTTGGGCATGGTCTTTCAGATGGTTATGCTGGTGGAGGAGTTACAGCCTAGAAGTGCCAGTTTCTCTCCCTGAGTTGTAGAGCCTGTCTGGACTGTTAGTGCTGGTGCATCAAGCCATCAAGCCCATTCCTACCAGAACATCTGCTGACACGATCCCAAAAGCATCAATCAGGTGTTTGGTTTGGGTTTGGCTTTTTTTTTTTTTTTTTTTTTTAATAAACCAGACTGGTGTAGGGTTATTTTGGTATGCATTAAAAAAAAAAAAAAAAATTAAACTGGTGCAGTTAGAGATATCTTGCAGGTTTAGTCTTCTATGTTTGACTGTATCTGGAAAGCTGTCATAACTTACACTTTTCTGAGGATTGCACAAACCTTTGTAAATACTTAAGCGAGACAAAGTGCAGCTTCATCTGATGCCAATGGCAGAGTTACCAGCTGTGCAGTGTTTTCTGTGGAACGTTTTGAATTAAGTTCTTTTAATTTATTACACAACTACAGATTTTTCCCTAGTTAGAGGACCAGTTGACGATCTTGCAATAAATACACTCTGGTGCAGGTCAACTGCTGTTGTGTCATTGTACAAAACCAATATAAGCTCTGTGATAACAGGGGTGATGGCTAGAGTTAGCAACAAATGTGGAAGTTAGAGTGAAAAGGGGGGAAAAAACAAAAAAAGAAGGGTCTATATCTTCTTTTCTTCTTTCACAATGGCCAGCTAATTGCTGTACTAAGACAAAAAGCATATGAAAAAGAAAACAAAAAAAAAGTTATATGAGTATGATAAATGTAAGAAAGGCACTGAAGAAATTAAGGAATAATCATTTAAAACAAAGAGCTTTTTTTTTTTTTGTGAGCAACTTTGTAAAGCAAACATACATTGAAAATTAAGGCTTGGAAATTGACTTTGTTTCTTATTGAAGTACAAAATCATTATAAAGTTCCTTACATTTTCTCACTGAAGAAAATACTGTTCCTTTCCCAATGTGTCTTCAGTCTTGGAGGAGTTTGCACATTGATGAAAAGTCTGGCATCGGCATGCCAGGCAGTTAAAATAAAGCTTTTGGCTAAAACTGTTTTTAATTCCTTTCTGATAAGGATCGTTCTGAAGACTTGAGTAGTCCTCACTAACAGAGTTCATACAGAGACAATTAGGTTGCAAGATGCAGCCTCTTAAAAAATCTTGCACAAACCCAGGTTAAAGTAGGACTTAGCTGCATCTCATGTAAGCAAGCCATAGCATCATTCCACTCCTAAAATTAGGGTACCTGGGATTCCAGAAACACAGAGTTGGGCTACAGCAAGCAGCAGTTGCCCCTTGAGGCACTTATGCTTGTTCCCTAACATCAGATGTTTCCACTTGCCCATTCCTCTGGTTAATACTTCATATATGGGCTAGAATAGGACTTTCCGCTCTGGCTTCTCCTCTTTAACACCAATCTCAAGTAGCATAAACTTCCCTTAAGGAGCTTTGACACCATTTCTCAGCTCTGGGGAAGGACTGGGTTGCACTTGACAGTGAGGCTGTTTGAAGACAAAAGCAGTGTGGATCACTGTGCCGGAGGCCAAGTGCTCATGTTATCTCTTTGCAGACAGTGCAAGCTGCAAGCACTCAGATACTTTTGCTATCGAAGTGACTTCTGGGGGCCTCTGCCAGCAGTACCACATGGGTCACCTTTGCAGCCCTCGTTCCTCCTAAGCAGGCTTGGCCATGAAGCTCGCCTCTACCTTGGCACCACTCATAGAGTGGTGACCTCCCATACTGTACAGTGAAAGCCAACCTCCACCTGGAAAATAGAAATAAACCCTGTAAAGTTCTCATTCTTTCTCACTTAAAGGCCACTCGTTTGGGGATTTCAGCTTTGCTGGAGGGAATGTGAAGGTATTTCACATCCTTTGCTGGTTCAAGGCAAAAAGAGTTCACTGATACAAATCTGACTTGTCACATTTAGATTTGTCTAAGTAGCTAGAAGTTTCATTTACCTGTACAGCGTTGCTAGTACCAGAGCTCTTCTTAATTCCCTTCTTGTTTCTGTTTTTGTTTAACCTATTAAAAAGCCCAAAAAGGTGTAAGCAAGTGGACTTCTGTGGAACAGGAAGGCTCTAGCAGTGTGCATCACTTCATCCACTAGCACAGAGATACTGGAACAACCAAAGGAACAGGGCATCATTTTCATGTCACAGCAAAATTAGTATTTATCTTTTGCCTGGACACTCACAGCACCACATGTTCTAAGAGAGGTGTTGGATGTCTTGATTACAGGAAAGCTTACTGATTTGTTGAAGTGTTCTGAGTTACTTTTTTTTCTTCAAAAAGGTTTTTTTTTTTTTTTTTTTTTTTTTTNATGAGCTCATGCAAAGGGACTATTCCAAGGCCTGATAAAGTAATAATTAACTTTGGTGGACTTTGAATCATACTTGATAACACCAAATAAAAATAGGACTTTATTGCTGTGTTAGTCCCCTCCACAATTCTCGCATGATATGATTCTGCTTTGCACCATGTATTGCTGCTCTCAGAGGATGCTCTTTCTTCTTGACCCTTACTAGTGATCTCCATTTTATATTCTTATTTAGCATAGCCTTTCTTCCACTGAGCTGAGCTATTAATTTTGCATCATGTATAAAAATAACTTTATGAGTATTCCCTGTATCACGGAATCACAAAACATTATGGGTTGGAAGTGACCTCAAAAGATCATCTATTCCAAGCCTCCTGCCGAGGCAGAATCACCTAGATTAGATCACATAGGAACATGTCCAGGTGGGCTTTTAATGTCTTCAAAGAAGGAGACTCTACAACCTCTCTGGGCAGCCTGTCCCAGTGTCTTCTCACATTCACAGTGGAAGCATCTATGCTCCATTTTGCACCCATTGCTCCTTGTCCCATCATTGCATATCTCCAAGAGGATCCTGGCTCTGTGCTTCTGACACTTGCCCTTCACATGTTTATAAACACTAATGAAGTCACACCTTGGTCCCCTCTTCTCCAACCTAAAGAGACCCAGCTCCCTCAGCCTTTCTTCATAAGGGAGATTTTCCACTCCCTTAATCATCTTTGTGACACTGTGCTTGACTGCTACTCAGATGTAGAACACTAGAAAATGTTGCTGTGGTCAGGTGTTGCCTAATGCTATAGTAAGTCATCAGCAGAAAAAGCCATTGTAGTACTGCTCTTTCCATGTAGAAAAAGGGAAGTGTTAGTAAAATACACCTGGAATATACAGTTATGCCCTGCCAAGGGCTCCAAACTACAGGCTAATAAAAATAATGCACTCGTTTGCCATCCACTTAAGATGCTCTTGATATTTTAAAGTAGCATACTTTCAAAAACAGCCCTTCTGACAATTCCCTAACAGAACAGGGTCAGTTGTAAGCAGATTACCCTGTGGCAGTTTAATATCTGTGCATAAGACTGAAAATAGACAAGATTTATCTCTGCCTAGATGTTAGTGTATTACAAACATGTCTTTTATTCCTTTGGCTGTGCTTTACAATTAAGAAACCAATAACATCTTACAGAACAATGTTCTAGTGAGGCCTGCTTGACTGATTTTTCCCTCTTTTTTAAAGTTCTCAGCACAGTTCAGCATGTTTCAGACCATCAAGGACCAGCTAGAGCAACGGACCCGGATCCTGCAGGCTAACATCCGGTGGCAGCAGGAAGAGCTCCAGAAGATACAAGAACAGCTCTGCCTGGTTCAGGACTCCAGTGTACAGGTGTGTTGCTGCTGGGAGGTGCAGAGGGAAAAATCCACTACCATGTGGCTGTTGATAAAGTTGACAATTTAAAAATAGTTCCAGGGTCCACAAAATCTGATCATGTGGAAACCAGCTCATCTGAGTGAGGATGTCGCCTTCTGAAGGCCTCTTGAGTAACCTATGTCAAGAAAGATTTAAGAGCTCTCTTGGAAGGAGGAACAAATACCTCAACCTGAGGAGAAGAATTTGTGACACAACAGCATTTTAATTATCTATTGAGTCTTCAGACTCAGAACAACTATAGGAGAGAAATATTCAGGTTCAGATTTGGCAATGATTATGTCTCTCTAATTCATTAGCTTCCATCCAGTCACTGCTTGCTTCCTTTTGGCATCACTCATGCTCAGTATCTTGTCTGCCCAGCTCTTCCTTAGCCAACAGCCCCTCCTCAGGCAGCACTCATCCCTTTCATTCACTTCCTGTTTTCCTGACCCTGCCTCAGCCTGGGTACAGAGCACAAAAGATTAATTTCCTTCTCATGTTAAAACACCCTAAAACTCAGCTGATGTTCATTTGTTCACACTTGGGGGATGTTTGAATTTATTCTTCACTGGGCCAGCTTAAACCTTTAGGGTGAAGCTCACTGAACCTGCTCTTCTTCTGCCTTTGATACTTCCTACACAAAGCTAGAATTCACCAGGTACAGTATCTACTTTTATTTCACC
This sequence comes from Psilopogon haemacephalus, assembly GCA_013396835.1. Classification (NCBI taxonomy): domain Eukaryota; kingdom Metazoa; phylum Chordata; class Aves; order Piciformes; family Megalaimidae; genus Psilopogon; species Psilopogon haemacephalus. The sequence continues at coordinate 174,454 of VWZI01005156.1, forward strand.
AAATACATTACCTGCTTTGTACTACTCCTTACACCTACCAAAGCTCAGAAATCATTGCAAGTGCAGTTCAGTACATCACAGACTTCTTTTAACAAAAAATGGACAAATCATTCCGGTTTTTGGAAGTCTCTAAAGGTGAGGTGATTACTGATGTATTCTTATAATTTTACTATAATACCAGGTTAAATGACCATTGCTAGAAATGTTGCATTGGGAACCTGCTGTGATTAGTGTACTCACCAGGTTTTTTTCAGAAGCTCTGTCACAAAAACGAATGCTTCTAAGACTATTTTAAGCACAGGATGAAAAACTGGGACTTGCTGAAGTCAGCAGGAATTTTGCTCGTAACATCCACAGAAACAGACTCTCACCTATCATCAGCATCTGTGAAATGCAGTTTCACATATTACAACAAATTGGGATTGTCTGTTTTGGCAATTAAGAGATCAGTGAAGCCAAATTAGAAACTTTGTCACCTAAGCTGCTGCACGTGCACTGCTGTGATACAGCCTAGAAATGGTGGGTCCCAAACCAAGGATTTTCTGTTCCTGATGTCATATAAGCATGTACTTACAGACCAGATTTAACTTCAGTGCATTTCTTCTATTGGTTCTGTGCTGACTTTGATTAATGGGAAGGGGAATGTCTGTCTGCAATTAACTGGCCTTCAATTCAGAATCATGTCATATGTCTGAAAGCTATTATTATTGTTATGAATATCAAGAGATGTGATATTCTCACTTCCTCTCTTTTTAATTGGGGAAAAAAACCCATTACTTTCTCCCAGTGAAGTCTTCAATAGTCACATACACTTTTTTCTTTTTCTTTTTTTTTTCATAAGGCAAAAATAGAAAATCAGAATACATTTTTATATCCAAGAAATGGATTTTATTTTTACATAGCTGTCTCCCATATGCACTCAGGTACATTTAATAACCCAAAGATCATGGGACATATTTTCAGATTTGCTCATAGGGAGCTCAACCAGAGAAAAGAGGAAGCCCAATGGGTAAATGGTGGGTAGTTCTGTACTGCTCACTCTGTACCAATTTGTAGCTCAGAATTCTATACCATTTGGGCTATCCTGTCCACCATGAAGTCTGCACCAGCTTGGACCAAGTATTTTCAGACCAGTGCAAGTTCTCTGGTGTCAGTACTGGCCATTTTCCAGCTTGCTGCAGATGCTGAATTGAGGGTTGTGGAGGATGAAAGGCAGCTCAGAAATGCAGGGGCTCCATATCTTCTTGAGGTGGGGAGTGCAAGACAGGGAGGATCATCCTTTAGTTTGGGTGCCTTTCCATCTCCTCAGAGCAATCAAACAAGACTACGAGATACAAGTGGCCACGCTGGCTCATGGCCAGGGCCTTTTTCTTCTCCCACTTTCTCTAGGCTAAGGAAATTACTGTGCAATTGCAGGGACAGAGTGAGACCAGGAATTAGCTTTGTCTTACTTGGCTAGGGGCAACTTAAAAGAAAGCCTCACAGTTTTGCGTGCAGCACTTTTGTGACTCACAAGCAGCGAGAAGTAAACTGTTAAATCAGAATTCCAACCATGTGCTTTGCCACACGGATTTCATCATTCGGGGAGCTGGATGTCTGCAGACATTGATCTGTGCCTGTTATCAGAGCTACAAAGCATAGCAGCAAACAGGGGAGCATTACTATCGAGCACATTTCTGGTCTTCTTAATATTCTGCATAGAAGAGCTGTAAGCATGGGGGAGTGCCATAGGCTGTCTGAGAAGGGGGAAGTGTTCTCCGCTTTTCCCTCGTTAACTGATTTATTAGCATATCTTCCCCACTGGTTCACTCCCTTCCACACAGAAGTGTACAGGTAGCTCCGTGGAGCATTAAGCTCTGTTTCCATTTCCTTCAGAGATCTTCAAAACCACTGTACAGCAGTCCACCAAGAAACGCTTTCCCAACCAGACAGATGTTGAGCTTGGTAGTTTGCAGTAAAAACTATTTCCAAGAGCCTTGTGCGATGAAAGATGAAACTAGCTGGAGGATTATGGGCCCTGAACAAAAGTGTTCAAAACTCCATTAAATCTCTGCTACTGCTTCTCCTGACAAATGAAAGTATGAAGGACAAGGGTAACCTCAGAAGTCTGAAGGATACTGTGTCTGCTCCAGATTCAAACAGTCTGGCTAATGAATTGTGGATGGGGAGGAAGGCAGAAGGGCTGAGCCTGACCAGCCTGCAAGAACTACAAATGAGCCCATCCACAGCCACTCATCATTTGCAAACTTGGCTCCCTTCGAAGTCAGTGAATCTCAGCTTCTCAGTGTTGTGCTTCTCATCTTTCCATATTTTACATAAAGGAAGTGTTTTGATGTCTGTAATGATGAGCCCGAAGGTTATAATCCCCTGATTATCCAAAGGACAGGCAGAGTCAAAGAGCCATTTTCCCCACAATGTCTTGCCAGTGTGATTCACCCATTAGCTGTAAGGACCATCTATCTTGGAATGAGGGGGCAGCGGTGTCAGAGGGTCCCTCCCCTGCCTCACTGCTTGGCTGTGTATGTTAACAAGCTGGCCAATTAAAAAATATTTGTAAGATGCTTCACTGACCTTGCAGTCCACAAAATCAGCCATGAGACATGTCATTAGCAGCAATGTAGTTGGGTGCTGCTAATTTATCTACTTGGGTTTGCTCAGACTGGGAAAGATTTCATTCTTTATTGGTGGGTTTCTGCTACTTAAAGCTGCTGTATTTCAGTGTTTCAGGGTAATTGAGGCAGAACTGTCTCAAAAAAGGCACGTAATGAAAAAACACCATTAGGATTTGTGCAAATGAAGTGTGTTTTTGCTTTTAGGCTTAGCTAGCAGGTAGAAATTCCATGCTTCAGTCCCCTCTCGGGTTAACTCTTGTTTTGAGTCTTCCAGTTCTGTGGGCACGTGGCTTAAATGACAGCATTGCTTCCTGCTCTGAGTTTGTTTTCTGCAGGACATTTATGTTGGTCGTTATAATGCAACAGAGGGTCCCTAAATATGAAACACTTGGAGCCCTTTCAGGGTACATACATGTGAACTAATGAAACTGGTTTCTTGGAATAAACTTGGTTGTAAAATGTTAGTGTGTTAGCTGACAACCATTAAACTTGTTGTTCCTACTCAGAGGCACACCCTGGTAACTGCAAAGTAGGTTACTCTGCTTTCTTTCAAGAGTAAGCTCCTTGGCCTTCATCTGGAAGGGAGCATGCACACAGGTAGGTCCTTGCAGAGTAAGTCATTTGCTGCAAGGTCATCCCTGCCTGACATTCACATTGACAAATGCTGACTTTGCATTGGATGAACTTAGTATTTCTCCAGCATTATGCACGTTGTACAGGGAGGACACTTAAGATAATCTTCCTAAAAGTCTTAATTTGGGGGTATTGGGCCAGTACCCATGAGTTCACGCTCCTCATCACATTTTTTAGGCACACCAAAAGCTTCACCTGTTCCAAATTTTATATCAAATGTTTTTTATCAGTTTTTTTTGTCAGTGGTGGCCAGCTTCATTGCTAGAGCTAATCAAGCTTACCAAACATGTTCAAGGCTCAGCTTCTACATACAGAAAATAAACCAAAAAATGAACTTTCATAATTCCTGCCTTTGATTTATTCATAATAAGACCTATTTACTTGGCAGATGCTGCAAGACCATCTGTCTTTTCCTGATATGTAATGGCTCCAAACTCAATGAGCAGTGTTTTTTAAAGAAAACACTCGGAGCTAGTTTCAGACCTGCTGCTAACAGCCCCAACTCTGTTCCTTGACCCATTTATTTCTATCAGATGTCTTTGAGATGTGATTAGCCTACAGCACCTGAAACAAGTCATTGCTTTAGGTCCATTAACATTTTCATTAATGGTCCCCCTCTCTCCCAGTTGAGTAATGTAAGCTTTGTCTGTACCTTTTTTTCTGAGGAAAATCTTGGCACACAGAAATTCATTAAAAATTTATCGTATTTCAATACAAACTGTGTTTTCAAAGCTAGATAAATAAGTACAAACATGACAGATCAACCCATACATACACATTTAAAAAGGGAAAAAAACTCAACACAATGTATTGTGCTGGCCCTTTGGAAAAAGCTGTGGGTTTTTTTCAAAGAAAAACTTGAGAGGACACAATAGTTTAGGGAATTGTTAATATAGCAATAAGCTGCAGAGAGGTGTACTAATTACTGAGCACACCTCAGATGTACTAGTAGGCATGAGACCGATGGATAAATAACTAAAAGAATAATTTCATTTAAACCCCGAGTAGCTCTACTAAAATTAATGAAGTTCCACATGGGTACAAGTGGTGTGGAATCAGAATCAGTTCCAAAAATGCCTTCCAACTGCATTTGATGTGTACCTCCATGCAGTCCTTAGTGGCAAGAGGATAGATGTGAAATATTGCAAAGATAGCTTGTAGCATTAATAATTCATAGTTTTAAAAGATCCTTTTTCCTCTGTACAGCTATAATAAAAGAAATAGTCTTTAGAAAGGCAAAAACTCCCAAGCCCTGCAACTTTTAAAGACAAAAGCCTCTTCTTGCAATGCAAGAATGGGAAGTATATTGTTTACAGAAGCACTAACAGAGGAGTTGCTAGGTCTTTTGCACAAGTCAAATGGGTGGCATGGTTAGGAAGCACACCTGGTGACAGTTACCTGACAGGAAATCAGATAAATGATAGTGACTGTCTGTTTACACATCTTCTCAATGGTAAGGGCACAGCCATTCAATGTAGAGAGCTCTGGCCTGACTGTGGCCTCATTAAAAACATTTGACAAACCAACTGTATGCAAGATGTTAAATTTTCAGAGACAAATTCAAAAGCAGCCCTGTCTGAAAGGAAAGATGATCTTGTTGACAAGAGAAATTGAAAGACTGAAAAGACATGGAGTTGCCCTCTTCATTCTGGTCAGGGTGCCCCAGAACACAGGAACTGCTCTTGCAAGGGCTGCCCTTAAGAGAGAAGACTGAAACCTTTGGGACACATATTGCAAGTAATGAGTGCAATTGCAGAACAAGAAACCAAGAGGCAACAGAATTGTTAATGTAGGAAAGATAGGTGATTTCCAACTAACAGTAAACGCATAGTGAATCCAGAAATGTGACAGCTTTATTTTAGAATAATCTATCTGGATTTAATTCTGCCATCTTCATTATCTAAGATAGCTGGGCTATGTAAATAAACACTCCTTCCTTGTTTTCCAGATGTTTCTACAGCAGCCAGCAGTGTCCCTGAGCTTCAGCAATTCTCAGCAGACAGAGCCACAACAGCTACAGCAGAGGTCAGGGGTCATTTCTCAGCAGCAGCTTATCCCCAGTCCTCAACTTCAAGGGCAGGTTGCACCTTCACCATCAGCGAACCAGCAATCACTGAGAGAAGTGAGCGTGGTGTCCAGCCAGGTAATCATTTCTCTGATTAGTGAATCACTTGTATGGAAAGAAGATATTATTAAGCAAGCAAGTAAAATCACCTCAGTCCTGTAAAGTGTGCCTTTGCCTTTCCTTCCCTTATACAAAGGCAAGCCACATTTAAGCATTTACCTTAAATTCCTTTTTAAAGACCTTAGCCAGGAGGGTTATTTAACAGTTGATTCAGCTTGAAAACTAAGCAAGGGGGATGAAAAGAGTGTGGATGATTTACTGTTCTTCAGCTGATCCTGAAAGAAACCTGACTGACTGCACTGGAAACTTGCAATAGTTGTGTCAGCAGTGTGACTTCTCAGAATAATCTCTACCCCTGCTTGCCCCGAGTCCAATCGGATGCCACCAGTACAACAAAGCCTGTCTGCTCTTGGTGGCACACAGTTGGAAAACACTGAGATCTGTCTGAGACTCCCAGGTTGTAAACATAACAGATTCCTGCACCCAGAAATAAAGTTCAGCCTCAGCAGTAGGTGAGATCTGACAAAGCTAGTAGGTTTGGTTGTTTTTTTCTCTTACTGATGCTTTCTCAACATTTCCAGTGTTTACTCCTCCACTCACCTGTTGTACTTCCCTTCAGAGAAAGCTTAGCTCCTATTTCTGCTACCTGAGCACGCAGCAAACATAGGAGCATCATTATCTTTAGACCTTTCAGTTGCAGCTTTTAACCTCCTACATACCTGCATTATAATGACTCTAGTAAATTAAAACGTCATATAAAATAAAACACTTCTTTTTTTCTTTCTTGGATTGGAATGGACCTTAAAGATCACCTGGGTCCAGCCTCCCTGCCATGGGCAGGCACATCATCCACTAGATCAGGCTGCGCAAAGCCCAGTCCAACCTGGCCTTGACGTGAGGTTTATTCCCTTTTTACGGCAGAGCTCGTCACACCTCACTTTGCTTGTGCCTTCATGAGGCGTCGTTTGCCTCTTAACATTACAGCCGGGGCTGCTGTGCTTCCACGGAGCTCTGGTCCCAAGGGTTTTGCAGGCCAGCAGAACGGAGCGCGGGGCAGCAGTGGGCATGGCAGCCCCGGCAGGCGGGAGGAACGCTACCGTGTGTCGTAGCCTGACGGCAGCCGGATGGACATATCGCCAGGTGTCAACGGCGGCCGCGCCCCGCCTCACTGCCGCGGCCTTTGCCTTCAGTGCTGTCCAGGCAGCGGCCGGGACCGTGCCCGAGTGTGGCTCTCTCCCCGCTCTCTTGCAGGGCCCCAAGGCGGCGAGGACCTCGCCTCGCGGCGCTGCCCAGCAGTTCCCTGCAACCCCTGCCGGCGGCGGCACCGCGGCGCCCCCTGCCGCCCTGCCGCGGGGCGGCACCCCGGGTCCGGGCCCGCCCGCCCCCGGCTGCAGCCATGACCAGCAGCTCAGGNTCGGCATGCGCGGTCACGGCGGCCGCGGCATCCCTCATCTCACAGCCCCAAGACAGCAGGGATGTCTCCAGTTTTCCATGGCTGCCTTAGGCTCCCCTGAGTGGACAATGGAGGGTCCACCTCGGTGTCGAGCTAGACAAGTGAACCAAATAAATTAGATTCTGGTGCTCAGAAACTTCAAGTATCCCTATTCCCACTATGGGGAGCAAAAGAAATATCACTCTTCTGAAATCACAGAATCATAGAATAGTTTAGGCTGGAATAGACCTCTAAGATGATTGAGTCCAACTATTAAATCCTAGTGACCAGCTGCTAGCTGAATTCAGACATCCTAACCATCAGCTTTGTGTCATGCCTAGGAAGGCATCTTGTTTGTTTTCAAATTGTGGGATTTCTGTGGTACTTCTGTTACAGCAATGTCACATTTTCTTCTTTCCATGCCCCAGACTGTTGCTCAGCCAGCCTATTCAGCCCATGATGCCAGGGTCCTGTAATGCAAGACACCCTTCAGACCTCAGCATGGTGGGATCCCAGGCTAAGTACGTGACTTGTCAAAAATAAAACATCACAGTTGCTTTTGAAAGAAAACAGCCTTCTTTAGGAAGATGACAAACTAGTTATAAATATCAGGAACATGTTATTTTGCTGAGCCTGCCTTCCAGTGTCAGGGTCAGCCTTACCCTGCCTGGTCACATCAGGAAGGATGACAGAAAAAAACACAATATGCCAGTGGTGTTTCAACAAGCCAAGGCTTGGGGAATTTTTCTCCATCACATGATGCTTGCTTCAGCACTGGAACTTCTGACCTGCCGAGAGAGAGAAAGTCAGTACTGGCTTGGTTGCAATCACTGATGCCAAGAAAGCCCCTGCTCTCTGGGCAGCGAGACACTGGTGTAATGCCAGTGGAGATATGTCTCACCTACACCAGCAGAACAGAAAGAACTATCAGGCGGCCTGCACCTGAGCACTCTCAGAAAAGCTGCTAACAAACCACCTTAGTTGTCTGTCTCCACAAAGCTTGAATGAAGGATGCAAAATACATTAGTCTGAATATGCCTTCTTTTTTTGGTGGTTTTTTTTTCCCTTAGCTGTTTTTTTGTGACTGTACTTGATTGTGAACTGGTGAAATAACAGGCAACTGTTCACACTCGTTACTTTTAAAGTAATTTTGTATGTTACCTCAGGAATGTAGGTATTCAGTAGTTCTTTTTTTAAGCATCACTATTGCTGTTTCAGATTATCTAGAGTTAAATCTGGCCATTCTAAATACACAGCATTTTAGATCTGCTTTTAAGTATCAAACTAAATGAGGCTTGATGTGCAGTTTATGTAGACTTACTGAACCAGAGGACCCATTTTTAGGAGCTCACATGCAGTTCATATAGACTTACTGACCCATAGGACCCATTTTTAGAAGCTCACATCCTAGTAAAGTAGCTAAACTGTAGCATTTCTGACTAACCCCTCATGCTGAACAGCTGTTGAGCGAACACATGCCACACTATGATCTCATCACCCATTACAGGATAAACAGAACGAGGCTGAGGTTGGCAAGAGCTCCACTGTGGTTTTGCCCACAGCCTTCCACAAAACAACACATACTTAAGTTTTGCTATGCAAAAGTAGACTGGCAAGAGTAGCAAAGTATTTTGTTTCTGCCCTATTCCTCACTCCAGAGGACTTTTAGAGGCTTCACCTGTTCCTACAGTGTGGCTTACATCAATGAGAACTGCTGGCCATACTTGGCAATATCTACATGAGCAGCTTAGGATGTAATCAACCCTAGCCATCTTTCTGCAAGAGTTTACCACCCCACAGGCAGTCACAGGAGAGCACAGGCAGCAGAATGGGAGGTGTATTCACTTTTCTCTCACTGCAGTTCAGAGCTCAGCATATTAATACAGAATCAGAGGTCATTCAGTTTAATGAGCCTGGGGTGTGAATGCTGTAGCTGAAGAGAAGGCATGCATAAGCCAGTCTTTAACAAATTTAACATGTGGTCTGGACTTTGAGGTGAGATGCATTTTTCCCTCCAGGTCTAGCTCATTCACAAAGTAAGGAAAAAGAGGGCTGCCAGCAGTGCCACCATTCATACTAAGCAGACCCTGTGCGTGAGAACCCTTCATTAGGAATCATTTTATGAAGACTAGGGACTTTCATCCACATTGTAAGAGAAGACCTTTGCTTCCAACAGTTTGTTCTTGATTGTTGTGCTTCTTTCTTCCACAGGTATTCTCAAACCCAACAAATGTTTCAAAGTTTAGAAGTGCAGACTTCCAGCAGCAGCTCTCCAATCATACTAATGGGACAAGCAGTGCTAAACCAAGGGTTTGCCACTACACCTCCTTCCCAGCCATCCTCTCTGCCACCTATGCAACTCCAGCACCAACAGCATCAGCAACAACGCTACCTTCAGGTAGGGTAGGTCAAAGAGGATGATGCATAAAATGTACATGCAGAGCAGTAAGGTGAACGGGCAGCGCAAACGGGGCACTAGGTTTCAGCAGGAGCCTGACCATGGCAAAAATGACCATTTCAGAGACACTGAAATGTGCAAGACACTGATACTGTGACATGTGCCCTGCCCTTCCAATGAAGCAGTGAGACCAGTCAGAATATTTTAAAGTATATTACTAATTCTATATATCTGAAACATAACCAGATTATCCTGGGTATATTTAAAGTGTATTTCTAGACAGAGAAAACTGCTGCCTTAGGATTTATTCTGTACTCTTTGTTCAGTATAAAATTTGCTTAGTTTACCAGTCAAAATATTATTATTACCACCATCAACGTAGAATGAGATCTGGATCAGGTATCTGGATCCCTTCAGTAAACTAATATATTTTCTCCACTCCACAAGGCAAAGAAGATAAAACTGGAACACACTGCCTGGAAGAACTAGGTGAATTGAAGATGTAAAAATACTTATTTTTTGACCTAATTCAACACGTGCTAAAGCAAAGGGGAAGGGAGCAAATGAGGTGTCTCTGTATTAGCTCAAAAGGAGCTGAACTGAGTCTATAAAACCTGATCACATATCCACTGACATCACTGAAGGAGTATCATCAACGTCAAATGGCTAAACTCTTGATATTGACATGAAATCCTTATCATAGCTGAGAATTAATGAAAAAAACTATGGCAGATACCATTCCAAATAAAATCATCTGCAAAACCCACATCAGTTTCACCACTCTAAGGTCATGCCCTACTATAAGCTCAGAAAAAGGGCGGGTTAGGAAGGATGGCATGAGGTACAATAGGATCCTGTTTCATTTCTATCATCCATCTATGTCATTTCTGACATGTTTGCTCATGCCGTTCCGAAACAGGCTTTTCAGGATAACCTGCAAGTCCTGGGCAGTGCATTCCTCTTAGAAAAACTTTCTCAGTGCCTAACTGTGATATTCTTTGTTGTGACTTATGTCCATTCCTTCTAGCATTAAGTAAGCTAACCCCATGCTAAACAAGCCCAGAAATAAAAGCCAGCAAACTAGTACTAGTTTTAAGCAGCCTCTATACTGAGAAGGGAGAGTGTTAACATTCGAAAGAATCGACCACCACGATGAATTTTATTTTATCTGTAGGTGCAAACACCAAGTTCTTTGCACAATGAGCAACCTGATTCCTTGCTCCTGCCATCTTACTCGCCACAGCAAGGAAATATGGGGTATCATCAGACTCAGCAGCAACAGCAGCAGCTAACATCACGAAGAAGCAATAGCTTATCAGAATCATCAAATTTACCACAGCCACTGCGATAAGAGTCCCACCAGCACAACCAATGCACGATTAGCTTTAACCAATGGGCACATGGGGCAGAAGAGAATGACTCTGTACTTACTGTTTTGGCTTTTGCACAAGCATTTATTTCAAAGCTCTATGACAGAAGTACACCACAGAGTGCAGACTGCCACAGACAGCACATTTACAGCAACAGCATGCTGGGTTCAGTTTATGCTGTCTTGTGAGCACAGTATGTACTGACAGAGCAAAATAAAAAGAACACTATCCTGTGCAGCCCCATCATCAATGTGTGCATGGGAGGAGGTGTTCGATCTTAGCGTGTCACTCTGAAAGCTACCTGGCAATTCCAAAAGACTGTTGACAGACTCATGAGGTACTTGGCCTTCACTGTTTCAGTTCTTCTTTTGTGTATGAAAAGCACTGCATCAAAGGTCTATTGAGGAGAGAACAAGAGATTATTTTTGTTATTATTATTGTTATTATTTTGCACAACTGCACAGAGGACAAAACCTAGGCACTTTCTGTAAAGAGAAGTTTGTTTCCTTATTCTTGTGGCCAAATCAGCACATCCAATGGAGGAGAATGCCCAGTCATTGGTGAAGATGGTCTACAGTTCATTACCTTGATTTAGAGTCTGAAAAGTATGCAGCTTACCCTAACTGTTCTTCATTACTGAAAACAAACAAAAACAAAAAAATCCACAACCCACACTGGACTGTTTTCTATATGGATTGTGGTTGCAAAGAAGAACTCATATTGTAAGCACAACCATGCAACTCTCCAGTAGTGCAACATGGATCCTTCTTCAACCTAGACTCACTCTCTGCAAGTCTCCGAGAAATATGCACTGTGTTTTGGCCCACTGACTCGGGATGCTGCAGACTATTACATATCTCTTTCATTATAACATTTAGGATTGAATTTTCCTTTGAGGGGGGAGGGGGAAAAAAAAGAAATGCACTTTTCGCTTTTTTTGTATGTTTTCTGTTGATATGTTTCTAAGAAAGATTTTATGTAATTATTAAATGAAAAGTAGTGTATTGTACAGCTGTTGTAATAATAACCTATTTCTATATAAAATAAAATTATATGGAATTATGTGGAAATTATTTTGTATATGAAATATCAACTCATTTCACAAGTATGACAGTTGTGCTTGTGCTTTTTTGTGAGTGGATATTTTGTAATAAACTATTGAATTAGAAATGTTTTTGTGAAAGGAACTACTGTTTCATGCTATATACAGCTCAAACTATTATTTTTTTCCATTAAATGATGGACGATTGTCTTTATTTGTAGAATAAAATAAAATAGCCAAAAGGCTTTATTGCAGGACTTGCACACATTTGCCTGTGGCTGTTCAACTATATGGTTCACTTTAGATTTTTACTATTATAGCCTTGCACAGTGCTTGATATCCAGTTACCAAAACCAAGTATTGTCATATGGGATCTTTGTCATGGCACAGACAACAAGAATGATAGCTCAGTAAGTTTTATTAGCTACCAGCCAAGACCTCAGGCACCTCTGTATTTCCATCCAAACGAGTTTAGATTAGGACAAAACAGATGGTTTAAAAGAATAGTTTGACCCAGCACATACAAGGGCTTTGACCTGTGTCCACTTTCAGCATTTTAAGATGTTGCTGTCCTGAGTCTTGTGATGCATCTCTGCTGGAACTGCTAACATGCCTACAATGTAGAGGGTCTGGTTCCCACTTCGGCATCCTTGTGCAGACTCTTTCACATTAAATTCAAAGTGACTACAGGACAGAGGAGCCAAGGTAGAGACAGGTCTGCTTTCCCTCCTCTGGTTCTGCTGCAGAATCAACCATCTCCAACATAGAATGAGAGAGATAACTGAGCACAGTAATAATGTCATTCACAGCATCAACACTGAGAGGAGATGGCAGGGCAGTTTGCAAACACTTGAACCAATATTAGCTTTATGAGAGTGCAGATTGTGCTGTCTTTCCTACCCTTCTGTATCAGGGATCACATCACCAAGTCCCAGGTGTTCATCTCTGGTTTCTGTGTCACAGAGGAACAATAGAGATAACAGCTGGGAGCTGGAAATGGTAAAAGTAAACTTTCTGAGAAACTAAAAATGTTCATTTGCCTTGAAACTCCTACAGGAAACCCACTGGCAAAATTCCCCTATTGCTTCCACAGCAAGACTCACTGCTAGCACGCTGCACATGTATTTCAGTCCATACAATCCCTTTATTTCATTGAAGGAAGATCAGGGATGGAATAAAAAATCTGGTTTCAAGGAACTGGTTTTATTACTAATTTTAGGTACCAGTCTGAATTAGACTGCTTCTCATCTTTAAATTCATGTATTCAGTGAAGCGTCAGTGACCCCACTAGATAAAGATTAAACAGCTAAATTCTAAGGTACTTTCACTTAATGATGGAAAGAACCTCTCTCTTTCCGCTAATTATATTCAAACCTAAGTGAAAACCACTTGGCTAAGTTTGAGGCTAACTTCATAAATTCCGGTCACTCTTGTTAAGGGCTTATTCTGAAAAAGGGTAAGAAGAAGATATGTTGGCCAAAAAAGTTCATGCAGTAAAGACAGTGATGGTTCACATCAGAGGAAGGACCTGTGAGAGCAGCACTTGATGGATCTCAGCTGCTGTGATGGAAGTCACAGGAAGAGAAAATTCATTTAAGAATTTGTTTTACTCTCAGGGGTAGTTATAATACACACCTCTCCTGGATAGTAGTAGGTATGTTCAAACCAAGCTCAGCTTCAGAGTATACATTTATACTTCTAAAAGCAGCAGTACTGTAAGTTAACAGGGAAAAGCTGTTAAGCAGGGTGAGGTTGCCTTCTAATAATGCAATCTACTATTGGATAGAATCAGAGCACTTGATAGACCAGATTTATGTCAATACCCAGTTTTTCATCCTGTGTCTTATTTCTTCCCTCTACATAGATGCTGGGTTTAGATTATGGTACTTGTTGCCCCTTGCACACACAACGCACTGCCAGTTATTTTCATAGCTGGGCAGTTTATTATAACCCAGATCTGGCTTGTTGCAACATGATTACTCTCTCTGGGTCACTTTCTAAGCAGGTGGCCACACAGCGTGGCTACTATGAACTGCTGCTTCATACCGGAATAGAAATATAGAATGGTTTGTGCTGGAAGGGGTCCCACGCATACCATGTGCAGGGACACTTTCCACTAGACCAGGCGGCTCAAAAGCCCCATCCAACCTGGCTTTAACACTTCCACGGAGGGAGCATCAACAGCTCTGGACAGCCTGTTCCACTGTCTCACAACCCTCACAGTGAAGAATTTCTAATACCGAACCTACCACTACCTTCTTTCCGTTTTAAACCGTTGCCCTGTTACTACAGTCCCCGTTGAAGAGATGCTCTCCGTATTTCCTGTAAGCCCTCCTGTAAGTGCTGAAAGGCTGCAATAAGGTCTTCCCGGAGCCTTCTCTTCACCAAGCTGAATGATCCCAGCTCTCTCAGCCTTCTCTCGTAGGGGCGGTGCTCCAGTTTCTGTCCCAGGAACAGGAGCTGCAGATTTTAAAGTAACCTTGCCTGCCAAAAGCACAGCTACCAAAAGCACAGCTACCCTTTAACCTAGAGACAAAGCCAAGCCCCGCACACGACGCTCCGCCTAAAATAAAGATTCGTAAGCGGGAGGAGGGAAAGCGGGAAGGAGAGGCAGGCAGGCCGGCAACTAGCCACCTGAGGGATGGCCAGTCCCAACCCCACCTCAGTGCTTCGGCTCCAGGCTGCGCCAGAAACTCCTGCCAGGTCGGGAGAGCTGGGAAAGCTGGGGCAGCTGCCTTCAGGGCCAACAGCCTAACCCCCATCCCGGAGACAAGCAGCATAAAGAAGCAAACAACTGCAAGAAGCCAAACGACCGTCACAGTACCCCGCTACCGGCAGGCGCACAAGTCACACCGCACAACGCTCACTACAACACGTCCAGAGCCCGCACGCATGCGTGCCACCGCCGGACAGAGCCCCTCCTCTCTTCCTTCCTTCTCTCTTTCTCCCGGCGCTCGCCTTCGGTTGGCGCCGGCGCGCTCGGCCTCTACCGCGTCCCGGAAGAGCTGCTCGCTCCCACAGTTCCTTGCGCCCTTCTTTCCGGCCTAGGCCCGGGCAGGGTGAGTAGCATTTCGGGGGTTGCTCTGCTGAATCGGTCTCCATCCGCCTTGTAGACCCCGCGGCGCAGGGGATCCTCGGCCTGTCCCTGCGCGGAGAACGACTTGGTGCGGGAGGCGGCGAGTGATACCTTGCGGCGGGTGCGCGTTCGGCGAGTCTGGGGCCCGTCTCTTTGCTCCCCCATCCCTGGCAGGCCTGTGGAGTGTTTTAAGGGTTACAGCCTGCCTTGGGCCTTGGCGAAGGAGAGAGGAGCCGTAGACGCCGCCAGTCCTTGAAAGGAGTCTCTCTGGCGTCGTCATCTTTGTGGGACAGGCTGACCTGCCTACCTGTGCAGGGTTTTGGGGAAGGAAGGGGCTATTCGGAGTGGCTTTATAGGTGCTTAAGGGAGCGGTCGTGCTCCTGTCAGAGAGATGGGAGTGAAACATGTGTCATACTGAAAACTTGCTGTGTAAAATGTGCAACTCTGTCGACCGTGGGAATTCATTACATTTAAAAACACTTTTCCGTGTGGGTGTTGCGGGATAAAGAGGTGGTGACGAGGGGAGGGAAAGGTGACAGGGGAAAATCTTGAGAAAAGCTGGGTTTGCGTTTGATCCACGCGGGGATACTTTTCAGTGTTGCTCAGATGGCTCCTGCAAAGAAAGGTGGCGAGAAGAAGAAGGGACGCTCTGCCATCAACGAGGTGGTGACTAGGGAATACACCATCAACATTCACAAGCGGATCCATGGCGTGTAAGTTCTCTCTTTATCATTGACGTTGGCCTTAAGTAATGCGGCGTGTGGAAAGTGGGTTCGGTGGATTTCAAACGGCCGAGAACAACAGTCCTTACCGGCACGGGTGCAAGCTGACACCTGATGTCTTAGTTCCTTGTGCAGCAGTTGTGTCTCAGAGAAGCAGCTCTCTACCCAGGCACACCTACACTTAGTAGTACATAGCTTTGGAGAACAAGCATGTTTTTTGCGAGTGTTCGTGGGCTTAATTTGAAGGTAGATCTATCTCTTTAACTCTTTGTACAGTTGTCATACTTCCCAAAGCAAAGTTTAAGGTTAAGCCTGTGAGTTTTAGGAATTAAAATTGTCGTAGTCAGGTGATTTGCTCTGCTTATCACTGAGCATGATAATGGGGTGTGATTGGCGTTAAGCAATACTTCTTGTGTGTAGGGTTGAATAACAGAATAACAAGTTTTATGTGGCCAGATGCTGAACCTCACACAGGTGAGTGCTTGGAAGGACTTGCTGTCTCACTTGGATTAGTGTGTGTATGGCTGCAGTCAGGTGGAAGAAAACTAAACCAAAACAATTGGTGAAATTGCTGAAGTTAGAGTAGGAGAGAAATGAGGCAGTGGACAATTGCAAAGATGTAGATGAGGGTGGCAGGCAGGACTACCTTTAAATGGTAGTAAGGTGTTCCGACCTTGCCTATTGCTTGTTTCTCGCATTTTAGTCTGGTTTTGACACTGATCGTCATGCCATCCACTTTTATTTGGTGCTTATTCTCAGTTCAGGCATGAAGTACCATGGGCAAAATGCTTTTTGTTTAATGCTTGCCTTGCTAGTAATTGTTGTCCCACTCCAGATTTCTGCCACTAAATATTGGCAGCATCATGCAAATATTAATACTGACAGTAACCTACTGTGGAATCTCAGACACTGCTGACACTAGTCTTATGTTACAGAAGGGTGTGGTATCATGCAGCTCTAGCTTCTCATGTAATGTCCAGGTATGCAGAATCCGTCCATAATAGGCATGAAACAAGACATTCTTGTAAAAAAAATCCCATTCGTGGTGGTAGTATTGGTGCAGTCCTGCTAAGGTGAAGAAAGTAACCATCAAATACTGGCTAGCAGAAGCTGTTACTCAGAATATCATCAGTTTGTTCCTCTGCTGTTATTTCAATGTTGATGCGATTCTGTGAAGTTTCTGTTATTGCTATTGCACTGCTTTTCTTCTAGGCCTTTTATTCAGAGTGTCTATGAAACCTCTGATCTCTTTTGTAATACTGTGATAAGTTTTAATGTTAACACGTTTGAGTAAGACTTAAGATATGGGAGATTTTGTAGTTGGAAAATGCTACTGAAGTTATTCTCTGCAAGTATACATGATGCGTATCAGGCGTAGACATTAAGATTGGCAGCTGCCTATCAGAGTAAAGCTGTAGTCATGTTACGATGCAGCTGTTGAACTGCTGTTGGACACAGTTCTTTGGCTGGCACGTGTAGAGAATGTCAGTGGCCATGGGCTGCAACAAGTGTCCAGTGCTGACAGTTTCCTGAAGAAATGGCTCTTGTGTTTGTTCTAGGGGCTTCAAGAAACGAGCACCACGTGCTCTCAAGGAAATCCGTAAATTTGCCATGAAGGAAATGGGGACTCCTGATGTTCGCATTGACACCAGATTGAATAAAGCAGTCTGGGCTAAAGGAATAAGGTGGGTTTCTGCAGCTTCTCTTTTTGGATGAAGAAGAACTTTGACTGTGTATGTGGAGGTGCAGGACTTGGGAGGAGTAGAAAAATATGTACATGTCTTGCAGTATTTGCATTTTCTGGGCAAATGCTTCCTTTCTTACAATGTGCATGGCCAGCTAATCTTTCCGTCAAAGACCTTTGTGTTCTAGCCTGCTCCCTCAGCATGTGTGTGACAAAGCTTCAGTAAAGTCTGGAATTGAAACTTTCTTCTACCTTCAGTAAGGATAAAGCAAAGGAAAGAAGGAGTTCAAGTTTAAGAGTGGAGTGTGGGGACAGAGAAAGAATTTGGGATTTTGCAATACTGAAGAACCCAAATCCCTGTTGTAACAGGCAGTTTTTAGAAACATGTTTTTCTAGTAAAACCTACAGTCCCAGGCTAATACCTGGGATGTGTTAATGTGTCTGAGCAGGATTATGTTTCAAAGCATGCTGAATTGATAAATGTTATGCAAGGAAGTAGCAAGATGGTTCAAATAGAGCCATTCATCTTGTCTTGGAAGTATAAATGCTGAGTTGTTTGGGGGACAAAAATTTACAGTTTCTGTTGAATCACTGCTATAGAGGCAGCGGATTTGATTTGCATAGATGGTCCAGAAAGACTCTTGTGAAGAGTGGGACTTCTTAAATCATAACAAAATT
Source organism: Psilopogon haemacephalus (assembly GCA_013396835.1). Classification (NCBI taxonomy): domain Eukaryota; kingdom Metazoa; phylum Chordata; class Aves; order Piciformes; family Megalaimidae; genus Psilopogon; species Psilopogon haemacephalus. The sequence continues at coordinate 192,226 of VWZI01005156.1, forward strand.
TAACTGGTAAGGATGAATACTATGAGTGCTGCACTGGATGCACATGAACCCTTGTGTTAAACTATGTCTTGTAGGAATAGGTCTGACCTGTGGTATATTTATGAACCTTCACATGGAGTTGTGTGCTTAGGCCAACCCTTCAAAAACAGTGGGACTGAGTTAGTGGGTCTTCAGAGCAGGGGTTCTTTCACCTTCCTGTTGAGCTGTTCCAATTCATGAGCAGTGAGAAGTAGCAATTGAGCCAAGTGACAGCATAATTTCAAAGCTTAGTAGTGAGGAGTGTGGTCTGTGGAGCAAAGAATCAGCATGTCTGTCTTCCAGTGTGAATTTAACTGCAGTTTTCACTAGTATCTTCCTCAGGGAAAATCAGTAGGGGCAAAATCCACTATGTCAGCTAGTAAGACAGCGATCTGAGTCAAGTTGTGAAAAATGCTTTCAGGAAGAGTAAATTGAAGCAAGTGCCTGTCTTAATTATTGCATCCATCTGATTTAGTAGGTACGCTCTTGAGAATGCACAACAGGGAGGAAGTTCCTCCACAGACTTCATGAAGCAAAGTGTTCTGAGCAGGAGTTTCCCAAAATCCCGAATTCGTTTGAGATGGGAGGTTACTCAAAGAATGATTTGAACAAATAATTTTGTGCTTTCCCTCAGCAACATATTTTGGCGAGGACACCAAGCCGTGACTTGCCTATTGCAGTCATCTAAGCAATTTAGTTGTGGTTCCATTGGCTTTGTGAGGAAGAAACATTTACCAGTTGTATGCTCACAAATAAGATTTTGGTCAGGGTTGAAGCTTACTAGAATTTCCACAACTCCTGGCGTACAGATTGGGCAGTACTCACTTGACAAGGGGCCTCAGGTTTTCAGAAGAGATGACAGGGTGTTTTCACCTTGCTGATTTCCATTTCACTAAAATGCTTGTTAGTAAAAGCTGCTGGCTGATGATATTCATTCTGTGCTCAATGATAATTTTCATAGTTATGTTTCTTGGGTCAGTATTGGACTGATCATGCACTTCTGACTTTATGCTCCCACTGGATTATGGATTTGTCTTACCTAAGGCTCAGTTAAATGTTGTCTGCTTACCTTAACTAAAAGAGCAAAACAAAACAAAAAAGCTCCTCCTGAGACAAAAAGCACAATGTATAAGGTGCAGGATTTCATTCATGATGCTGAGATAAAACCAGATGTGATTCATCCTATTCTTTCACAAATAGGGAAAGCTTAAGAATTTGAGGTAGGGTAGTAATCTTGGATCAAATAATTTTTCTATTAACAGCTATTAATATGCATTTTACTGAAAACTAATCTGTCATCTTCATTTTAGGAATGTTCCTTACCGTATCCGTGTGCGCTTGTCCAGAAAGCGCAACGAGGATGAAGATTCACCGAACAAGCTATACACACTGGTTACTTATGTACCAGTCACAACGTTCAAAGGTAAAGTTGCAAGGTGTCCCTCTTCCTCTGCGCTGTGTTTCTCTGAACAAGTAGCCAAGTGGGACAGCTCATCCTGTGATGCAAAATTCAGATGACAAGCATGATGAAGGCGTCAAGCTGCCTTAAACTATCTCTGCTGTAGAGAACAGGGATGTTAGCTTGCCTGATCAGCATTAAAACACAGATACAGAATTTGGTACGTTTTGGGAAAATAAAGGCTGGCCATAGTTCATAGGGCAGTTTTAAGGACAGCCTCTGATGTATAAAAGCTCAAGTAGTCTGAGCCTTTTTTGCCTATCTTCTGAGGAGCATCTTGCTTGCAGAATTGATGTGCTCCTATTCCACCAAATGTTAACAACACTTGCCTGTAGAGTTTGCTTTTGCAGCAGCAGATCAGAAAGCTAGCTTTGAAAATTGTAGTGGTACTTCTGATGAAGACTTGTGTACACATAAAGGAAATTGTCCTATTAATTGGCAATACACTTTCTTGTTTTGCAGGTTTACAGACAGTCAATGTGGATGAAAATTAAAGTGATTTTCATTACAATAAAATGGTAACATTTTATTTCCAAGTTGGTCTTTTTTTACTGTCCAGTCTTCACACTCTCATCCATGAAGCACTGATTGAGTAGGTGACAACATCTTAAAATATCTTGCTTTCTTTGAGATTGTACCAGCTGGGAAATGGTGAAGTCAGCATCCGTGGAGGTATTTAAATGCTTAGGGACATGGTTTAGTGGGGATCTGTCAGTGCTGGGTTAATGACTTGACTCCATCATCTTAAAGGTCTCTTCCAGTCAGAACAATTCTGTGGTCGTGTTCTATGCTTTAATGGTATCATTTCCTTAAAGATGATGTGAATGGATTAAAGGGATTTGACCGTTCCTATATGGGTGGCAAAATCCTACTGTTTTTGTTTCATTCCTATGGAAATAAGGGCCCACCACACAGGCATTTTAAGTACTAAGGCCAAACAGGAAAAAAAAACCCAACCAAACAAAAAGTGTTAGACCAATACTTTGTATATTTATTGTCTTGTGGATTAATTCAGCTACGTGTGTTTGCTTCCCTGCTGCTCTCCTGGGCAGAATCAGTAGGTTTCTCCCAGTCAGGTCTGTGCCCTATACTGAAATAATAGGGCTCTGACCAGTGAATTAATTGTGAATGTGCTAGCTTGGGGAATTTGTTCAATGAATTAAGAGACTAAAGGCACTTACCTTCTATAAATCAACAGAGGCTGTCAGTGCAAGTCTAGTAAGAAAAGGGTTTATTGAAAAGTGCATGTTTTCACAGACCAACATCAGAAGCAGAGTCTATGTACACTTAACATTTCAGCAAGACATACAAATTGGGATACAATCAAATATATTAAAATAGTTTCAATTACCAGCATTGAAACAGTTTTCAGGATTAGTGCAAAAAAGGCAACCCAAACAAATTGCAGACAGTAGCTGAGAGGCGTTTTCCTCTGTGTAAAAAAAAACAAAAACAAAAAAAAAACAAAAAAAAAACCCAAAACAAATAGGACTACTGGAGCCAGCCTCTGCTGTCCCAGTGCGGAAGAGGGCTTCGGTGTCTTCACACTGTAGACAGATGTTTCCTTTTACATTCAAGACAAGAACATTATTAATAAATCAATGGCACAAAATAAACCTACACACCCTTTAGCTTTTAAAGCTCTTAAAACCACAAACCAACAAATTGTTTATCAGAAGTCCACTGCTAACCGAGAGCCTTTTACAGTATGTGCTTTGGCATCGTTTCAGTGCATTTTCATCTTTCACGGGTTTGCCGCTACTGTGTGTTTAGTTTTGTATGTTCAGCCCGTGACTGGCAGCTCATTCCATTTGTTTTGAGGCTGTACTGATTTAACTTGGCATTCTCGAGTTTTGGCCTCAGTTCTACAGGTTTTTCAAAGAAATTAACTAATGACTGTTCAGTCAAGAGGGATGCTAAAATGTGTTCAAAAGAGACAGTCCAGTCCCCTTCAGTCACAGGTGAAAGCTGTGAGTCTTTGGGGGAGCTTTTCACAGTGTCAGTAAAAACAGCATCCTGGTCTGTAGCAGAAGCCTCAGGCTGCAAGTCCTCAGTGAACTCATCTGATCCACTCCCCAGGCTGATGCTTCTTTGTCCTACTTCTCCAATCTGAAGTAAAAGTGTGGTCACGGTGGCAATGGCTTGATACAAATCATTTTCCTCCGGATCTTCATGAAACATGCTATACAAGGTTTTGCAGAACTGAATGAACTCCCTCTGTAAAGAAAGAAGAACCAAAATCAAAACTACTCTACTCTAGGTAACTCTAGGAGTTGTACGAGGGCACAGCACTGCAAAGGATGCTGTGAATGTTTATGTACTCATTTAGAACTTCAGTCTGCTTTTCAAAAAGTGCTAGTGAAGCTATTTCACTAGGAAACCTTAATGTTGCAAATCAAGAAGTGAATAGAGCATGCATTTTTTTGTGTCCTTGATGAATGAGATCAGGCCTTCCCACATGATCAAAGAGCAAGTGAGAGACAAGGCAAGGAATTGGAGCTGTTACTGGTGACTCTTAAGGGAGAATCAGTTACAATGAAGCAGCCATCCACAGGCCTGCAAGCAACTTCCCTTTGGTTTCTCTCCCCATTTCCCCCCATCTCTTCTACTAATAAACTTCAAGCATCTTTCCCACCCAGACTTCTTCTTTCCTTCCCTTTGCCTATTGCAAATCACCCATTGCAGGTGATTATTAGGCTAGAAGATGTTTCCATAACCCATAAAAAAAATTGCAAGCCTTGGAGTTTCATACACTCATGGTTAGTTGAGGGTGGAAGTGATGTCTTTATGAAGATTATGTGCCCTGCTGAGCTGACAGGTTTGGTACATGCCACCAATATAAAACTTTATTTGGCAACACCAGCACAGAGAGGATTCTGAGTGTAGTCCCATCTTTGCACATTTGTAAATATGTTTTCATAGAATCATAGAATCATAGAATGGTCTAGGTTGGAAG
>VWZI01005163.1:3949-15828 GCA_013396835.1 Psilopogon haemacephalus
TCCAGCTGCCATATATATACTGAGGTGATCTGTTGCCTCCCTGTTCAAGCCCACGGAGGGTGGGAGAAGGTACTTTATGCCTATTCCAAACCTCCAGTGACAGAGGTGGGGAGGCAGGAAGACTGTTTCCTGCCCCATTCACACCTCTGGTGGGGCAGTGGACTGGGTGTGCCCTGCCAAAGTTCAAACCTCCGGTGGGGCAGTGCCCTGCCCTGCCACAAAGCTGTGTTAGCAAAGGGTGGAAATTTTGTTATGGATGTGTTTGGGTTTAGAAATATTGCTGAAAGTATGCATATGTTATGCTGGTGTCAGAGACTAAGAGTTATCTGGGAGAGATGAGTTTTCCAGTGGTTTGCCTAGTATGTTTGCATTTGATGGTTTTGGTTGTTATTATAGGTCTGGTTGTAGTTTGAAGAAGAGAGAAATGCAGAAATAAACAGGCTGTGAGTGAGGTTTTTACCTTCTCTGGAGACAGTAACAGGGAGTTAGGAGTTAATGCTACAACCAGCAGCTGGAGCTGGGGAGGGGAGGCCAGGGCTCTGGGCAGACAGATTGCTGGCAGGGCAGCAAATCGTCCTGTCTCAGAACCTCTGAAAAGGGAGAAATTAGTTGGACATGCCCCGTACTCCACGGACCCAGAAAGCGTGGAATCAGGAAACTATCTGATTCCCTTTAGTACTAAACAGAACAGACGAAAATAAGGGTAAGAGTGGTGGAACTCCTGCAGTGGCAGTGCTGGATTTGGCTGAGAAAAGTGTGGGATATGGCAAAGTGCCTCATATCGATAAAGTTGAGGAGCTTGTTTGCAAAAAATGTGGGTTGAACGTTTTGATCAGTAGAAGAGTGTCTAACTCTGGAGTGTCCACCATTAAAGGGGCTGCTGAGGCATAGATACTCCCACCTGCTACCATGGGGCTGGAAGCGGTACCGGAGGATGCGGTGTGGTCCTCAGAGGGCGTGCCCACTAACTCTGCTGCTCCTGCTTTAGCCCCGCTTGTCTTTGCAGAACTGACTGTTGCTGCTGTGGGAAAGGTTCCCTCTGCCTCAGTCCCAATTCTGCCACCATAAAAGGAACCAAATCAGACAGATAGTAGTGAGCAGGAAGATGCAAGTGGAAGAGTTAAGATCTCCATTGCTCCAATTGAAACAAGGAGAAAATTGGCAGCTAGTCTGGGAGGTCACAATAGCTCAGATGATGATCAGGATAAACCAGAGCAGGGTAATGCCAGGGAGGAACCTGCTAGGAACCCTTTTGCTGCTGTTGAGGAGTTTCGGAAGTTTGATGAACTCATGAAGCAAGGGCAAGAGAATCCAAGAGAGGGTACATCTGCTGGAGTGAGGGCAAGTACCCCTATGGATAAAGAAGATGGAAAGGCTACTGATAAGAGGAGATATATTCAGGAAACAGATGATAGTGATGATGAAGAAAGAGACCCACTACCAAGGAAGGAGGTCAGGCATATTAGACAAGATTATGCCTGGAAAGAGTGAGAACAGTTGATGACTTGGTTAAACAGATGCTGGGATGGAGGTATGGATACTGTAAAAATAAATCCCCAGACAGCAAGGCAGCTGGGTGTTTTTTCAGGAGATAATGGCATAGATAAGCATTTAGGACACCTCAAGGACAATTTTAACTTCTGGTCATGTGTATTGACAGCTGTGGTACTATGGTACCCCAACAGGGATGACTTGCCATGGAGACCTTCACGATGGAATACAGTTGAGCAGGGGGTTCAGTACTTATGAGAGATGGCCATAAGAGAATTAATCTACGGAGATTACCAAACACAGGACCCTGATGAGATACCAATGAGCCGTGCTCTCCTAAAGAAACTTATTCAGCTTGCGCCCTCTAATTATGCCCATACATTGGCAAGTAAAATGGTGGGGAGAGATGATGGAGGAGCTCTTCTGACTGTTGGAGAGTTCGCTGACCAGATGAGGCAAATAGAGGACAGCCTGACGTTTGATGCCATGGTGTCAGCTATAAATACTATGGCTGAAGAGATAAAAGATGGCATGAAACAGCTTACAGAGGAATTTAAAACTTCTATATCTCTGTTAATAAAGGACAATGACTTTTCATCTTCACCATCTGAGTGGGTAAATGTCTCAGCCATCAGAGATAGGCATCCTCCCAAGAGACCAATTCAAACATGCAGTCGTGTGGGACTCTGTGGGTAATTTTGCATGACCAATTTGGTGAAAACATGGACAAGTGGGATGGGAAACCTACCTCACTTCTCCTGAAGAGAGTGAAGGAATTGCAAAGTGACAAGACTAAAAGAGGAGTGGCCTCAGGTTCCCCAAATGATTCAAAGGGTTCTGNCCTCAGTTTCCCCAAATGATTCAAAGGGTTCTGGCAATGATTCAGACAACACCATTAAACATTGTGCCAACTGCACATGCAATGGTCAGCATTAGGGGGAACCTGCCTCTTACCAGGCGGAAGCCAGGGACCAGGAAGATAATAGAATATACTGGAATGAATATATTAGATGGCCTGGTACCTTGAAAACTCAGAAATACAGGGCTCTAGTTGACACAGGGGCTCAATGTACATTGATGCCCTCAAATTATAAAGGAACAGAGTCTATTACTATTTCTGGAGTTACTGGAGGGTGTCAAGAATTGACAAGGTTGGAGGCAGAAATAAGTTTAACTGGGAGTAATTGGCAAAGACATGCCATTGTAACAAGTCCAAATGCACCCTGTATTTTGAGTATTGACTTTCTGAGAGAAGGGTGTTTCAAAGATCCCAAGGGTTATAAATGGACCTTTGGAATAGCAACTGTAGAGGCTGTTTGAGATAGATTAAAATTGTCATCTAGGCCTGAACTCTCAGACAAGTCTGCAGTTGTTGGACGGCATAGTATAGAGGATGTGAAATTACCAATTGCCACTCAAACCATACATCATAGGCAGTATAGAACGAACCGTGACTCTTTGATGCCCATACATGTTCTGATTGGTCGTCTGGAGCACCAAGACATCATTAAGAAAACCCATTCACCTTTCAACAGTCCAATATGGCCTGTACAAAAGGCTAATGGAGAATAGCAATTGACAGTTGACTTCCGTGGCCTAAATGAAGTAACTCCACCCATGAGCTCTGCAGTGCCAGACATGTTAGAACTCCAGTATGAGCTGGAATCCAAGGAGGCCAAATGGTATACAACCATAGATGTTGCTAATGCGTTCTTCTCCATTCCAATAGCGGAGGAATGCAAGCCTCAGTTTGCTTTCACACGGAGGGGGACTCAGTACACGTTTAACTGTTTACCCCAGGGGTGGAAACACAGCTCCACAATCTGTCATGCAGTGATCCATGATGCGTTAGAGAGAGGTGGAGCTCCAGACCATCTGCAGATCATTGAAGACATCATTGTCTGGGGGAACACAGTCAAGGTAGTTTTTGAGAAAGGGAACAAAATAATTGACATTCTGCTGAAGGCAGGTTTTGCCATAAAGCGAGACAAGGCGAAAGGACCTGCTAGAGAGATCCAGTTTCTGGGAATCCATTGGCAAGATGGTCACCGCCACATCCCACTGGATGTGATAAATAAAGTTTCTGCCATGGCAAATCCCACAAATAAGAAAGATACATTATCTTTCTTAGGAATGGTTGGATTTTGGAGGCTGCACATCCCTGGACATAGTAAAATTGTAAAACCTTTTTATGATGTGACTCGAAAGAGAAACAACTTTATGTGGGGACCTGAACAACAAGCAGCTTTTGATCAAATAAAGCAGGAAATACTCCATGCAATGGGACTGGGACCTGTTCAAACTGGTTCAGACATTAAGAACATCTTGTACATGTCTGCAAGTGATAATGGTCCAACCTGGTGCCTATGGCAGAGAGCCCCAGGAGAAACACATGGTTGACCACTCGGTCTCTGGAGTAGAGGATATAGGGGGTCAGAAGCAAACTATACACCGACCGAGAAAGAGATTCTTGCCACTTATGAAGGAGTAAAATGCTTTATTCACATATGGCTCCTGTCGCCTTGTTGGAAACAAGTGAAAATGGAGGGCTGCAGTTTGAAGCCCTGTGCGAGCAGTGGCTGAAGCAAGAGCTGGAGAAGGGGAATCAAGTCAGTTTGCAGAGGTAAAAGCTATACAACTTGCTCTCAATGTGGCTGAGCGTGAAAATTGGCCCATGCTTTACCTCTATACTGATTCATGGATGGTGGCCAATGCCTTATGGCATTGGCTGAAGGACTGGAAAAGAAATAATTGGCAACGGAAAGGAAAGCCAATTTGGGCTGCTGACTTATGGCAAGACATTGCTACCCGTCTAGAGAAAATTCCTGTAAGAGTACGACACATAGGTACTCACATGCCCAAGGGTAAAGCCACTGAGGAACATCAACATAACCATCAGGCAGATTTGGCTGCCAAGGTGTTTCAAACAGATATGAACTGTAACTTGGATTTGGACTAGAGACAATATAGATATAAGTTGTTATGACTTCTTTTGCAGATAACTATGGAGCCCATAAAAAAAAGAACAAAACAAAACAAAACATGAAGAACCCACCACACATGATCATGAACACTGTGAATGTTAAGAGTCCTGTTCCATCCCATCTTCTGAAGACATCTGACTGTTTCCTGAATACCTCTGAGCTAGCCAACGACTGAGACAAGTGGAAAACAAGAAGATAGCCGGAAATTGAAGAAAAATGCCTGAAGCCTGGACGACTACTCTTCATTTGCCCTTAATTTGGATGGCATGACTTGATGCTCTAATTGGAATTATAGTAAAGGGGTGGATTGTGGCCGTTTGACCTAGATTTCTAGCTCAGACATAGGAAAAAAAGTAGTGAAGAGGTGAACATCCTAGGGATAGGCTATATAACAGCAACAATGGATAAGTTAATATAATTACATTGGAGCATCAAGAACCTTATGTCTGGGAAGTACAGCTTGTTCGGCCCTTCTGCTGCTTACTGCTGTGCCTGCTGCTATCTTTCCCTGCCGCTGTTTTGACTTCTGCTTCTGCTGCTTTCACTGCTGCTTGACCCCTTCCCTCCTTAAGGTTATATATATATTTTTTTTTTTTTCTTTTTCCTTCTTCTCTTGTAATAATATATTCTTTTATACGGTTATATTTAGTTTAAACTATAAGAAAATACAACTTCATTTTTCCTGACTTTCTAAGAGAATCCGTGTTGTAGTGAGTTTATTCTACTAGGTGGGGGGGAGGGATCCGCTCTAACCCAGTACAGTGAAATATATTAAAGGATCAGCTAAATGCCATGAGTCTAATAGCTTCTCTAAATGCAGTATTTGTGAAAAAGTATGTAATTATCTTGCAAAAGTCAAAACATAAAAGACAGAATAAACTCTGATACTATTAAAATGGCTTACAAGAGCAGTTCAAATAGTCTTTTAAAAATACTTCAGAAGGTAAATCAGTCACAGAGCTCCCAAAATTATGTAAAAATTCTCACAAAATAGTCTCATCATTAAAAGCCTGTGGTTTCACAAGAGGCAGAAGGTTCACAATAAAAGCTTGAGGTTGTTTTTGTAATGTTCATAAAAAAGCCAGGAGAACTGTCACAGCAATCAGTGTAAAAACCTATTAGCATGTTATGTCAACATAGATTCATGAGATTACTGATACCAGAAAAAGTCAGACAGGGCAACTTATAATATTTGCATGACAAAAACTACAGCTCTTGGTCTTACTCTGTCTTGTGCATGGTCTCAAAACCTCTCATACAAGTGACAGCCAGAGTCCTAGATGGCAGTCTCAAACTTCTATTCAAATGAAACACGATGAGTATAAGATGTTATCAGGTAAAATGGAGGCAAATAATCAGAGAATCATAGAATGGTTTGGGATTGGAAAGGACCAAGATATTCTTTAAGAACATCTAACCCAACTTCCCTTCAGTAAGCAGGGATATCTTTAACTAAATCAGGTTGCTAAGAGACTTGTCCAACTCCGCCCTGAATGTTTCTAGGGATGAGGCCTCTATCACCTCTATGGGAAGCCCATGCCTGTGTCTCACCATTCTCGTTCTTCATTATATCTAGTCTAAATCTCTACATTCCTTTACTTTAAAACTTGCACTTTATCCTGTGTCAAAAGGCCCAGCTAAAGAGACTGTATCTTTCTTACAGACTCCCTTTAACTACTCAAAGGCTGAAATAAGGTGTTCTTGGAGTCAGCTCCAAGAACGTCTTTGTCAGTGACATGGACAGAGGAATCGAGTGCACCCTCAGCAAGTTTGCAGATGACACCAAGCTGTGTGGCACAGTCGACTTGCTGGAGGGCAGGGATGGCATCCAGAAGGACCTGGACAGGCTGGAGAGGTGGGCCCAGGCTAACCTCATGAAATTCCACAAGGCCAAGTGTAAGGTCCTGCACCTGGGTCGCTGCAATCCCAAGCACAAATCCAGGCTGGGTGGTGAGTGGCTGGAGAGCAGCTCTGAGGAAAAAGACCTGGGGGTCTGGGTGGATGGGAGGCTCAACATGAGCCAACAGTGTGCACACGCAGCTCAGACAGCCAACCGTGTCCTGGGCTGCATTAAGAGAAGCATTACCAGCAGGGCAAGGGAGGTGATTCTCCCCCTTTACTCTGCTCTCGTCAGACCCCACCTGGAGTACTGTGTGCAGTTCTGGAGCCCCTAGCACAAGAAGGACATGGAGCTGTTGGAGAGAGTCCAGAAGAGGGCCACGAAGATGATCCAAGTTCTGGAGCACCTCTGCTATGAGGACAGGCTGAGAGAGTTGGGGCTTTTCAGCCTGGAGAAGAGAAGGCTTCGAGGAGACCTTATAGTAGCCTTCCAGTACCTGAAGGGGGCCTACAAGAGGGCTGGGGAGGAACTATTCACAAGGTCTTGTAATGACAGGACGAGGGGGAATGGGTTCAAATTGGCGGAGGAATTGTTAGGAAGAAATTCTTCACAGTGAGGGTAGTGAGGCACTGGAACAGGTTGCCCAGGGAGGCTGTGGCTGCTCCCTCCCTGGAGGTGTTCAAGGCCAGGCTGGATGAGGTCTTGAGTGACCTGATCTAGTGGGATGTGTCTCTGCCTATGGCAGGGGGTTGAAACTGGATGATCTTTGAGGTCTCTTCCAACCTAAAGCATTCTATGATTCTATGATCTCCAGGTTGAACCTCAAATCTCTCATCATCTCTTCATGAGAAGTGGTCCAGGCCTCTGGATTTTCGTGGCCCTCCTCTGGACCCTTTCTAACAGATTTATGTCTTTCTCGTGCTGAGATTTTTCATACTTGTGCTAAAATGTACATTTATAGATCAAGTTGGAATTGTAATAATTGCATTAAAAAAAAACCACTCCATCCCTGTAAAAATATTACTCAGTCATAAATATTTTTTACACAGAAGCAAGTGATTTCAAGTCACTGTTTTTACCCAATTCTTATATATGCAATGAAGTTGGTGAAGGGCTTGAAGAACAAGTCTATGGAGGAGTGGCTGAGGCAACTGGGATTGTTCAGTCTGGAGAAGAGAAGGCTGAGGGGAGACCTTATTGCTTTCTACAATTACCTGAAAGGAGTTTGTACTGAGGTGGGAGTTGGTCTCTTATCTCTAATATCAGGTGATGGAACATAAGGAAATACTCAAATTGATATTAGGAAAGTCTTCTATATGGGAAGAGTGGTCATGCATTGGAAGTGGCTGCCCAGGGAGGTGGTGGAGTGACATGCCCTGGTAGTATTCAAAAGATATGTAGACATGACAATTCCTGACATGGTTTGATGACCATGGTAGTGTTGACAGGTGGACTCTATGATCTTAGAGGTCTTCTCCAACCAAAATAATTCCATGATCCTATGATTTGTCATTCTAAGCTGATAGTATTCAAAGTATAGTAATATGCTAAGCAGTAATTAATAATATGAAAATAAAATAGTAATAAAAATATGTAAGAGTCTATTCAAACAGGCAAACAGGTATGTCTACTGGAGTAAATAACTTCTTTGTCTAAAATGCTAGAAATTTTTTAATTGCCAAGTTACTCCAGAGCTCAATAATAATTTTAATCTAAAAACAGCAGCCATACAGAATGGATAAAGAAGACATAAAATTGAGTTAATTGTAAACTATACTTCAAAATTACCTACAAAAATAAAATGCATTAATTTTTCACTAGCATCAAGCTAGGTTTGAATGTAAGATCAGCTTCCAGCAAATGTCCTTTGAGATCTACTCTTCAAATATTGCACATGACCAAGTGAGAAAATTTTGAGCATTTCATAAATAAAATAATATATTTCTATGCCATTTAACATGTGAGATGAAACAAGTTCTTATCCTGTGGTGATGCTGAAAAAAACCCCATAAACTATCTATAATTCAACAATAGAACAACAGGAATTTCTAAGGCAGGATTTTCAAACAAAAACAAATCAATATTTTCCTATTTAAGACAAAGGAGGAATATGAAAGTGAGAAAGAAAAGGAAGAAGCTAACCTTTAGAAAAAAAGAATACATCAGTGTGACAGATGGGAACATTTAAAATGTGAGAGAACTTGTGAGGCATTAAATAAATTAATCTCCCATGTTGTAGGAATGTTGCAAACAGGAAAAAAAAAAAGTTTTTTGGAGGTATTATACTTTAAAAGCTTCTCTAGTAGAAATAAGAAAGTTTCAGATGCATGCATTTCAAGTTGCTAAACATATATTGGGTAAACTTTCCAGCCTTAAAATAATACTCCAGAAGCCAGAAAACTGCTGGATAAGCTAACTCCCATGTACGTAGCCCACCAATGCACTCATATCTTGATTTTCTAGCAGACACAGTGGTTACTGCTCTTATTTTGATGGAAAGAAACAGGAATTTAGTCAATTTCTTAATTGATGAGCATTTGGTAATGATGTAATAGCCAAGGAAGTTGTTAGGCTTTTTAAGTGCTTTCAGAGGTCATCATGTTGGGATATTTTCCCCATTCTACTATTGTCTGTAGAAGTTTCTAGCAATACTTGGAGAAAAATAAAACCACAATGTAATCAGAGTACCAATTATAATTTTAAGTACCAAAGAACTGTTGTGATAACAAAGAAATATAATAAATTTGAAAGTTTATTTAGTCAAAGTATCTCATTTATGTGGTGGGGTTTTTATTAATTCACTATGGATGTTAGTAGGAAAGCTATGTTGCAACAACATGCATTTATTTTTAAAAAGTTATTAAGCCTTGCTGCAGAAAATAAAACCTGGTATTTTGCACTTAGGTAGAAGAATATCTCAGGATTCTTGACAGATCACCTGAAAATTGGAAATATGGTAGAAAACCTCCACGGGGTTTCACCTCCAATGGAAACTCATGCCAGTGATCAATGCACAGCCCAGGCAAAATCATGCAATGCTTGATGTCACAGTCATGATATAGTGCATTGAAAACAGAAAACTCCAGACTATGAATATGAGTATAGACAACACTGGCATTGCAATGGTACTGACTGCAATTGTTTCTCAGATATGTAACAAAAGTACAGAAAGCTTTAATGAATCTTCCTTAAAGAATTGTACAACTAAATCAGATAACTTTTGTTCATGTTTTATAAACTGGGGAAAAAAATAGGATGGTGAGAAGTTAGGTATTTATCTTCAACAGGGTGCCATGATACCAAAGCATGGTAGTGCTGTACTTCCAGAATCTAAACAAGCTCACTCAGGAGTTGCCTATATGTCACAGCTTTGTACTATGACATACAATGGATAGAGAAAACAAACAAACAAACAAAAAAAACTTAAAGAAATTTTTAATAATAATAACAGAAAAAAAACAGTGAAGGACAGAATAAGTAATATAATGACAATGTTTAGCAGAGCAAGGTATTTAATGATCAGTGAAGGAACACCAAAACAATTGAGAGATAAGTGATGGATAGTCTTGTATTACCATAGAAGACAATCAGAAGGGAAGAAGTAATGGACACAGTCGTTAAGTGTTTAACACCCCCTAGGAAGGCTATTTTTGTTTGTACATAGATCATAGAACCTTCTAATGGCTTACAATTATCTTGATGAAATTTAAGATACTGATATCCTCTTTGTCTTGTAGAAAGAATAATATAGTAACAGAAAATAAATTCTCACAGAGCCCATTTCATATACTGAAAAGGAAAGATGAAGGAGGTAAGAAGTATGAGAAATTGCTTTTCATGACTGGAAGAATAAGATATCTTAGCAAGGGAAGAGGGAAAACATGCACAACTTCTCATGGGAGGAAGACCTAGGGAAATCTATAGTATGTTGATCCAGATTCCAAACATCAAATGGCAAAGTGATAAAAAAGTAGCTGGAAGGAGGGTCAGACTGAGAGTTCCAGAGTATGCTGAATAGGTAGAAAATTCAGGGGGGAAATGTATACAGCAATGCTATAGGAGATTAATGATAAAGCTCAAGCAAACGTGATGAAAACAAACATGAGAATGACAGGATCCTATTAATAGAAAGGAAAAACATAAGGAGCCACTGAGAAAGTAATAGACCAGCAGCCAATATGTGTACCGAGCCTGGCTGGCAAGAGCAGCAGACTGTAGTCTCACCAGTGTGACTGGTTAATGATGCAGCTATACAGCCTGTCTTCAGTTCTCTCTGGGTGAGTCTACTGATCACAGACTATAATTGGAAAAGATAGACTTCCTAACTATGTGTTTTGCGTCTGGGAAAAAGTCTACTACTCTGGAAATCATGAGGGGATTTGAAGTGAAAATGAAGGACATGACCCAGTTGCTGTGGATTTTCAGAAACAGCTTTCAAAGTGTTCTTCCCTAGAACAAACAGTGTGAAATGCAAATAAGCCTATTTTCTTCTTCCTGCCTTCTTTCTCTGCAAACAAAAAGAAAAAAGAAACAAAGAAACATTAAAAAAAAGACAAGAAAAAAAATAGAGAGTAACAGTTCACTGATCAAATCTAAAGATAGTCTGAGACCTAAAATAATTCTTTTGATTCAGAGCTGATGAAGAACAACATTGCATAGGTGTAATTTCAGCTTTGCACCTGCACAGTTATCATTATGCTGAAGCTTAAATAAAATTTACTGCCATGTTGCCATTCATGACATGTTTGTATCTCTTGCTTCCATACAGTGCATTAGAGCACTACAAGTATTATCTCCTTAAGTTCCAAAAATTTGGTTTATTTTGTCATTATGGATTGTGAGATAATTTTAAGATCCAAGCTGCTTCCCTGAAAGCAATTACATTTTGGAGTTAGTTATCTATAAATTCTGCAATGAAAGACTTTTCCACATTAAAATATTGCTAAAATCTAAGCACTGGAGAACGCTATGACATCTTTGATTTAAAAATAAAGTAACAGTCTCAGATAAAGACCCAGGAATTTTGTCTTAAAATACAATAGAAAACAAAATCCTTTCCTTCTGAATTTCATTTTCTAGTCCTTTTCAAATTTTTTATCCTTTATTCCTTTACTGAAGTTGCCAAGCCATTGTCCATTGTATTTGAAAGGTCATGGCAGATTGGTGAAGTTCCTGCTGACTGGAAAAAGGCAAATATAATACCTATCTTCAAGAAGGGAAAAAAGGACGACCCTGGGAACTACAGACCAGTCAGCCTCACCTCTGTGCCTGGCAAGATCATGGAGCAGATCCTCCTCAAGGCTCTGCTAAGGCAGATGGAGAACAAAGCAGAGGTGCCTGATGATAACCAGCATGGCTTCACCAAGGGCAAATCATGCCTAACAAATTTGGTGGCTTTCTACGATAAAGTCATAGCAGCAGTGGACAAGGGAAGGGCAACTGATGTCATCTACCTGGACCTGAGTAAGGCCTTGGCCTCTGTCCCACATGACACCCTGGTCACCAAACTGGAAAAACATGGACTTGATGGGTGGACAACTCGCTGGATAAGGAATTGGCTGGAT